>QLOH01000005.1:4067500-4153407 GCA_026901365.1 Sesbania bispinosa
GTTGTAGAGCCTGAAGAGGCTTGACTGTAAAAGAATACTTGTAATCTTTGTGAAAGATTAAGAGAAAATCCAAGTGCTTGTTGGCATTGGGACTGGAGGTAGCTCACAGTGGTAGTGAGTGAACCAGGATAAATCCTTGGCTAAGTTTTCTATCCCTTATCTCTTGTCAATTCGTTTATATTAATATCAAGGGTGTTGAAAAGCTATTCTAAATATTTTAAAAGCAAAGAAACCTTTTAAAATATATTTTCAGGAGCCATCCAAAAACTTCAGACAGCCCCCATAAACCTGTCTGAAACTGTTTGTAACTTGTTGTTTTCAAAAAGCTTTCAAAAATATAAAGAAACACTATTCAACCCCCCCTTCTAGTGTTTCCCTGTGTTTCTACAGTTGGTACCAGAGCTTAACTCAGGGTTGAGCACCTAACAAGTGTTGAGGACTAAAAGATCCAGATGGAAGCTGCAAACAACAACAGGCAATACATCTCTGAGGGTGCATCTATCACAAGACCCCCAGCATTCAATGGAGTAGACTATCACTACTGGAGAGATCGTATGAAGCTGTTCATTGAAAGCAACAACATTGATGTCTGGGATGTAGTTACTGATGGAGACTATGTGCCCATGCAAAACAATGTGCCTATACCTAAGGCTGATTGGACCTTGGAGCAGAAGGCTAGAGTTCAGATGAATGCCAAAGCCAAACTCTATCTGATATGCTCATTGAACAAATCAGAATATGAGAAGGTGCATGGTTGTACATCTGCCAAGGAAATCTGGGATACTCTTGCAGCAGCCCATGAAGGGACTGAAACTGTCAAGCAATCCAAGATTAGTATGCTCATACATCAATATGAGATGTTCAAAATGGAAGAAACAGAAACCATTGATCAGATGTTTGGGAGGTTTCAGACCATTACAAATGGACTCAGGTCCTTGGGCAGAACTTATGAATCTGGAGATAATAACAGAAAGATTCTAAGAAGCTTGCCTAAGACCTGGAGACCCAAAGTTACTGCCATTCAAGAGGCAAGAGACTTAAACTCTCTTAGAATGGAGGAACTTCTGGGATCTCTCAAGGTTCATGAGCTTGAGCTTGGAGAAGATGACAACAAGAAGAAATCTCTGGCTCTAAACTCCAAGACCAGTCAGTCTAGGCATGGCAAGATGAAGGCTATGCAAGCTGAGGAAACTTCAGAAACAGATGAGGATTCTGAAGATAGCTCAGGAGATGATGATCTTGCTCTTTTAAGTAGGAAGATCAAAAGAATGCTCCAAAACAGAGGAAAGTTCAGAAGGAATCAACCTTCAACTTCTAAAGGAGGTAAGACAGGTAAAGATTTTCAAAATGACAAAATTATTTGTTTTGAATGCAAACAACCAGGTCACATGAAGGCTGAGTGTCCTAAGTTGAAGAAAAACACATTCAAAAAGAAGAAGTTCTTCAAAAAGAAGAAGGGACTAATGGCAACATGGGAAGACCTTGATGAATCTACTTCTGAAGAAGAAGAAGATACTTCAGAAGAGGCCAACTTATGTCTTATGGCCAGTCTGCCATCATCAGACAGCTCTGAAGAAGAGGTATTTCCTTTAACCCTTCAAGAAATGTATGATGATCTGATGGAAAGCTCCAAGGAACTATTTCAAGAGTATAAGAATCTATCCAAGGCTCACACAGAAATGTGTAATAAATATGAAGCCCTTGAAATAGAAAATATTATGCTCAAGGAAAAGATCCTTGTGTCTGAAATCAGTAGTTCTCAACATGTGTCTGAAGAAAATATAAAACTTCAGAAGCAAGTTGAGCAACTGACAAAAGACTTAGCTAAGTTTGTCAAAGGAACTGATAATTTGAACAGATTACTTGGTGATCAAAGACATTCCATTGACAAAAGTGGCTTAGGCTTTTGGGATTATAACATGCCTGAACCTCATATTTTTAATGTTGAAAAAGGCAAGGGAAAGGTTACTGGGTGTTCTCACTGTGGAAAAGCTGGACACAATGTGACTCAGTGTAAACACAAAAAGAGACCAACACCCAGGTCTAACAAAAGAGGACCCAAAAGAATATGGGTACCTAAAAACTTGATTATTCCTGTTGCAGATGTGTTTAACAGGACAAAAGAGACACCACAAATGGTACCTGGACAGTGGATGCTCGCGACACATGACAGGAGAAAGGTCTTTGTTCCAAAACCTTAGACCAAGAAATGGAGGTGTGGTCACCTTTGGTGGAAACCAGCAAGGGAAGATCACAGGAATAGGGACTGTAGGTATGTCACCTTTATCCCTTATTAAAAATGTTCTCCTAGTGGAAGGACTTCAACACAACCTACTGAGCATAAGTCAATTATGTGACAGTGGATATGTGGTCTCTTTCACTAAGGAAGGTTGTATAGTCAAAGACTCTTCTGATCAAATCCTTTTTACTGCTAAAAGGCACAACAATGTGTACAAAATTGATCTAGAGGAACTAGCAAGTCAAAATGTTAAATGTTTTATTTCTGTTGAAGATGAAAAACAGATTTGGCATCAAAGACTTGGGCATGCCAGCTTGAGATTAATCTCAAGATTAGCAAAATACAATCTGGTTAAAGGCTTACCCAAGCTTTCATACAAATCTGACATTTTATGTGAAAGCTGTCTGAAAGGGAAACAAACAAGACACTCATTTAAGAGTAAAGATGTTGTTTCTACTAGCAGACCTCTAGAACTATTGCATATTGACTTGTTTGGTCCTATTAGAACAGAAAGCATTAGTGGTAAGAAATATGGTTTGGTCATTGTTGATGACTATTCTAGATACACATGGGTTATATTCCTTAGAAGCAAGGATGAAACTTTTAAGAATTTCACAATATTCTGTAAGAAGGTACAGAATGAAAAAGGATTCTGTATATCTGTCATCAGAAGTGATCATGGTGGAGAGTTTGAAAATGCAAACTTTGAAATGTTCTGTGATGAGAATGGGATCTCACACAATTTCTCTGTGGCTAGAACACCTCAACAAAATGGGGTTGTTGAGAGAAAGAACAGAAGTCTGCAAGAGATGGGAAGAACCATGCTCAACTCATGCAATCTACCAAGATCCTTCTGGGCAGAAGCTATTAACACAGCTTGCTACCTTCAAAACAGAATATTGGTAAGACCAATTCTTAAAAGAACTCCTTATGAATTGTGGAAAGGAAGAAAACCCAACATATCTTACTTTCATCCCTTTGGCTGTGAGTGTTTTATACTTAACACAAAGGATGATCTTGGAAAGTTTGATGCAAAATCTGACAAAGGATTTTTCATAGGTTATTCTGAAACATCTAAGGCTTACAGAGTTTATAACTCTAGAACTCTAGTTGTAGAAGAATCAATCCATGTTAAATTCAATGACAAGAAAGAGACTGATAGGGAACTATCAGATCTAGAGGATGATTTTGCAGGAATGGAGCTAAATGACAACAGCAACTTGAAAGATGAGCAGTTGTCTGAAGTGCCTACTGTTACTGAACCTCTTCAGACAGATGTTGAGTCTCAGACAGATGCTGTACCCATTCACAGAACTGATTGGAGATACAAGTCACATCACCCTAAAGAGCAAATTATTGGGAGCACTTCAGAAGGAGTGAAGACAAGATCAAAGTTCAGGAATCTGAATTCACTGGCTCTCCTGTCTGAAGTTGAACCCAAAGATATTGATGAAGCTCTGCATGATGAAGGGTGGATCCTAGCCATGCAAGAAGAGTTAAATCAATTTGCTAGGAGTGATGTCTGGACCCTTGTTCCTAAACCCCATGGGAAAACTATTATTGGAACCAAATGGGTGTTCAGAAACAAGCTGTCTGAAGAAGGCAAAGTAGTCAGAAACAAGGCAAGGCTTGTGGCTCAAGGATACAATCAGCAAGAAGGAATTGATTTCACAGAAACCTTTGCCCCAGTGGCCAGGTTAGAAGCAATTAGAATTTTATTGTCTTATGCTATAAATAATGGCATCAAGCTATATCAAATGGACGTTAAAAGTGCTTTTCTCAATGGTTTCATTGAAGAAGAAGTCTTTGTTAGACAACCCCCTGGTTTTGAGGATGTCACTTTCCCAGATTATGTTTTCAAATTGAAAAAGGCTCTCTATGGTCTAAAACAAGCCCCAAGAGCTTGGTATGACAGATTGAGCAATTTTCTTATCAAAAATGGTTTTGAAAGAGGAAAAGTTGACACAACTCTTTTTAGAAAACAGTCTAACAAAGGTCTCATGCTAGTCCAGATATATGTTGATGACATTATATTTGGTTCCACTGATTCTTCTCTTTGCAAGGAGTTTTCTGAGTTAATGCAATCTGAATTTGAAATGAGCCTAATGGGTGAATTAAAATTTTTCTTAGGACTTCAAATTAAGCAAGATTCTAATTGTATATGGATTCATCAAGAGAAATATACAAAAGAAATGCTTAAGAAGTTTAATTTAAATGATTGCAAGCCCATGTCAACTCCTATGCATCCTTCTGCATATTTAAGCAAAGATGAGAATGAAGAACCAGTGAATCAGACTTTGTATAGAGGAATGATTGGTTCTTTATTGTATCTAACAGCAAGCAGACCTGACATTATGTTCAGTGTGTGTCTTTGTGCTAGATTTCAATCAGATCCAAGAATTACTCATTATAAAGCTGTTAAGAGGATTTTTAGATATCTTAAAGGTACTACTAATCTTGGTCTTTGCTATAAGAAAGACAAAGAATGCAGGATAATAGGATACTGTGATGCTGACTTTGCTGGAGACAGAATTGAAAGAAAAAGCACCAGTGGAGGTTGTCACTTCTTTGGAGGCAACATGATCAGCTGGTCAAGTAAAAGGCAAAGCACCATTGCATTATCAACAGCTGAAGCTGAATACATCTCAGCAGCAAGTTGTTGTTCACAACTCCTTTGGGTGAAGTATCAGCTTGAGGATTTTAATATTCCTATATCTGTTATACCTGTTTTGTGTGATAATACAAGTGCCATTAATCTGTCTAAAAACCCCATTCAACATTCTAGAGCAAAGCATATAGAAATCAAGCATCATTTCATTAGAGACTATGTTCAGAGAGGTGTTTTTGATATAAAGTTCATTGAAACAGAGCTTCAATGGGCAGATATATTCACAAAACCTCTGACTGAAGTCAGATTTAAGTTCATATGTAATAATCTGAACATACATGCATTTTCTAACTGACTTTGTATGTTGTCTGAAATGAACATCTGAAATCTCAGTATGTCTGAAATTGTGACATGTCTGAAATTTTAGGGTTTCTGAAATTTCATTAGTTGTCTGAAATTATTCACTTGTCTGAAATAAAATGATGACGTGGCTATCTGAGACGGTTGAATGCCATTTATTTTGTCTCTTCCACTCTGCACGTTACCCAATGTCTGCGCAGCCAGTACATGCCATCATTGCATCGTGGGTGTCTATATAATAAAGGAGGTTGCATATTGAAGAAGGCTCACATTTTCTCTCTGCTCACTCTTCAACTTCATCTTCTCTCTCACAACAGTTTTCTGCTCGAAGCTTTTGTCTGCAACTGCAATGGCACCAAAGAAGACAAGCTCTGGAGGGAAGATTGTCAAGTCCAAAGGTGTTGATCTTCAGGGTCTCAGTGATCTGGGCATGGACCTTTTTGGGGAATTTGATGCTGCTGGTTGGACTTCATTCTTTGAGAAAACTGATTGCTCTTGGAATGAACAGAGCATCATTGATTTCTGGTTTTCAGCAAGAGGAATTCCAAACAACAAAGGTGAATATGAAAGCATCCGAGCTGAAGTTCTTGGAGAGTCCATCTTCATAGATGCTGATATTCTTTCCAAGGTGACTGGTGTACAAGCTGAAGGAGAGGTCTTCTCTCCAGGATGGGAAGGAAGAAATGGTGGTTCTGAGAAGTTCACCAAGATGCTGTATGGAACAGCGAAGCCTCAGAGCGCTGACTCAAAGAACATGCTGGATAAAGTCAGAGTTCTTCATGCCATTCTAGGGCAATGCATTTTCCCTAAGAGTGGAAGCAGAAACCATGTCTCTGAACTTGAGAGATTCTGCTTGATCAACCTATTGCTGAAGAAGAAGATGAATCTCCCAAAGATGCTTATAGTTCCACATTCAGAAGAAGATTAGGGATTCTGCTGGAAGCCTTACTCACAATTTACTTATCACCAAGGTACTGATGCATTTCAGAGTACCTCTTAAGTTTGATCACAAAGCACCTGCTCTTTTTGGTGAGGCCAATATTACCAGTATGAAGCTGAAGAACCCTCTCATTCCAAGACATTCTTCTCCTACTATGAAGGAGAGTTTACTGTTAGAGAAGGCATCTAGAAGTGGAGCTGCTTTTGAAGTTCTGGAGCTTGAACTTCAAGGGGACATAAGGAAGGATGAGTTTGTTGCATCCAAGCCCTCCCCTCAACCTAAGCTGCCGAAGCTACCAGTTAGGAGTGCTGCAAAGGTGGCACCAGCAAACCCTAAGTTGCACCTTAAGACTGCTGAACCTGTTCAGAAGACTTTGACAAAGTCGTCTGAAATTGTGGGTCAAAAGTCTGAAGGAGCAAAACCTCTTGAGCCTACTTCTAATCTAGAAGGAAAGGCACATGAGGAACCTGTTGCTGATGCTGATGCTATTGCTGCACCACCTGTTGCTGCCTGTCCCTCTGATCCTGAATTGATCAAGGTAGCTGCAATTGCTACTATGATTGAAAATCAAGAATTGGAGAAGAAGTTAGAACAAGAGAAGGCTGATCATGCTTATGCAGTATCTACACAGATTGCCTTAGCTGAAAAAGAAAGGCTAGCTGCCTTGGCTGAAGGAACCAAGAAAAGAAAGAAGATCCAGTGCTGCCATGAGGAAGAAAAGAATAAGCAAGTTCCTTACTAGTGCTCCTGAAATTACCACAAGAATCACTAGGAGTATTTCTAGTAAACAAGATGCTATAGACATGGCAGATAAATATCAGAAGTTTGTCAAAGCCAATCTTTATTTCAAAAGGAGAAGAGAAGAAAAGCAAGCTGAAAGGGAGGAGGCAGAAAGGGAAGTCAAGAAAATCAAAATTCAGAAAGAGGAACCTCCAAAGGAACCCTACAAACCAATAAGGGTGAGGTTTGACAATGTTACACCTTCACCACCTTCATCACCAGAAAAGGGGTTGCCAGAAGAGAAGGAAGAAGAAGAAAAGTTTGAACAAGTTCATAGAGAGGTTGTTTCAGAAGAGGGAGTTTCAGACAAGGTTGATGAACAACCTATCTTGTCTGAAGAAAAGGAAGAACCATCACCATCACCATCACCATCTTCATCATCCTCCTCATCATCATCAGAATCATACAGATCTGAAAACTCTGCTGAGGAGACCCAGCAATGTGTGTGGAAAGGAAGCATGCTACCTGCACATCTTAGGCTTGGACCCAAAAGTAGGGATTTCTTCACAGAACCCACTTTTGATCCTTATGCCTATCCTCTTACTGACTCTCAGTATGCAGAAGAAGCTGAAGTGCCCCACAAAAGGTATGAGGGACCCTTCTTTGAAAGGGAAAGAGTGCCAAAATTCCCTAACCTTTATGAAGAGCTGATGTTTTTCAAGGATACACCCCCCATCTACATGCATCAAGGACTTATCTTGCACACTGCTGAAGCTGAAAGGAGAAAGTATACTGGAAGCCTTGATGGTCAATACTCTGGACAGCTTGAAAAGATCAGAAAGGGAGTGGTAGTTCCTGAACACAAGTGGGCTCCACTTGATCCCTGTTCTGAAGATGATTGTCTGAAGATGAGTACTGATGAGTGGTGTTTTGTCAGAAAGCTGTGCACAGAAGGAGAATTGTTTCAAAGAGATCATCTGAACTGGGTTGGCATGAGAGGTTACAGGCCACCTAGAAATGCTTCTATCAGGCCAAGCACTAAAATTCTGGTGCAACCTGACAGGATCATTCCTAGGTATCCTCTGAAGGAAGGTTCTGCTGATAAGTTTAAAGAACCCAAGGTTTACACAGCCCCCTTCAAACCTTTGTCACCAAGAGAATGGAAGCATCTACCAGCCATTGTCAGAAAGCAAGGTGGAGGCATGGATCACAGTCTCAGGGACAGAGTTTGGAGCTCTTACTGGAAAATCAGAGAGGATGCTGGATCCTCATCTGGGTCAACTGGACCTGATGAAGACTCTCTCATTGACTATGGGAGATCCATGAATGTGCAGTATATGTTTATCAGACAACACTTCCCACTTTTGACTGCACCTTTTCATGAAGAATGGGAGATGATCAACCCCATTGGAACCTTCTTTCATCCAGTCTATCATCCTCATAAATATGGACTGCTTCCAGGATTTGATGCGCTGAGTTTTGTGTGCAGATACATTAAAATTATTTTTTATGAGTCAGCACCTGACTATGAAGAAGAGAATAGAAGACTGAGGTTCAAGATACAGAAGCTGGAGAAAGCCAATGCTGAGCTTCTTGCCAAACAAGAACAGACTCTGGCTTTGCACAAGACTGAACTCATAGCTAAGCAAGATCAGATTCTTCATGAACAGCAAGAGATCAAAAATGCTCAAGAAGATATGAAGTCTGCCCTTCTCTCTCAATTGGACAAGACAAGGGATGATCTCATGTCTTTGCTGAAGGATGCTTTGTTGAAGAAATCTGGCTAGTCTGTGATGTAGCCATGTTTGTTTTTATCTCTGGCAATGTGTTTAAATTTCTATGCTTGTCTGAAACTTTTTATGATGAATATATCAGTTGTTCCCTGCATGATTTTTCTGAGTTTATACTTCATGATTATCCTTTTGATTTCTGTTGTTGTTATGCTCTGGATTCCCTTTTGATTGATGACAAAAGGGGGAGTACTAAAACTAACAAAAATCTGATTCAAATGTGAAGTGCTACAGGACTCAGGGGGAGCAAAGAAGAACTATTAAGTTCATTATCTGAGGGGGAGTTATTATTAAAAGCTATTTTATTCTCACATACTCCTTTCAGATTTTACAGTTTTAAAATAAATTTGTCATCATTAAAAAGGGGGAGAATGTTGAGTCTCAAAAATATCATAAGAGATTTTATGATGTTTTAAGACAGCAATATTTCCAAGTTTTAATGATTAACAAATTTACATTATTTATTTTCACAGATACTCTTAAGTGTTTAATTATTTATCTGTGATTTCAGCAAGCCACAATACGCTTTATAAGTCTTTAAGAAGTGCTTCAAGTCATCTGAGGGAAACAGGCCTTCTGAAGTGGTCAACCTGTCTTAAGTGTTGAAGCTGTCTGAAGAGCCAAGCCCGTCTGAAGACTGGAACCCGTCTGAAGACTGGAACCCGTCTGAAAATTGGAAGCCGTCTGAAGCTTTAGTAATGACGTGGCATCTTTGCTGAAACCTTGCGTGAAGACTTTTCTGAGTCTCTGCTGCTCGTACGTTTTGGAACACATTTATGGCAACAAACACAGAGGCCTTTCCTGGTGCATTTGAATTTCATACACCACTGAGGAAATCTCTGCAAACGCAGCAACGCAGCAATTCCTGAAGCAGCCTTTTGGCAGATGCAACCTTGTACTGTGTCAGAAATGTCAGGATGCTCAGAAGTATGTCTCACAACGGATTGTATAGCATTTAATGCTATCTCTAAACGGTGGTTTTTCAACGGATTAAAGTCTGGGTATAAATACCCCTTATGAAGACCATCATCCTGTTAGAGGAGAACATATAGAAAAAGAGAATCAAAACGCTGCAATTTTTTCTTCAAGAAAATCACTCTGATAAAATTCTTTGTACACTTTATATTTTCATATCCTGAGTATACCTCAGTTTTTAGCTGTACATTGTAATAGGTTTGAGCTTCAAACTTGTGTAGTTTAAAAGCTTAAACTCTTTTTCATTGTAATCTCTGTTTGAGCCTGGAGAGGCTTGTCTGTAAAACAATACTTGGTTGTAGAGCCTGAAGAGGCTTGACTGTAAAAGAATACTTGTAATCTTTGTGAAAGATTAAGAGAAAATCCAAGTGCTTGTTGGCATTGGGACTGGAGGTAGCTCACAGTGGTAGTGAGTGAACCAGGATAAATCCTTGGCTAAGTTTTCTATCCCTTATCTCTTGTCAATTCGTTTATATTAATATCAAGGGTGTTGAAAAGCTATTCTAAATATTTTAAAAGCAAAGAAACCTTTTAAAATATATTTTCAGGAGCCATCCAAAAACTTCAGACAGCCCCCATAAACCTGTCTGAAACTGTTTGTAACTTGTTGTTTTCAAAAAGCTTTCAAAAATATAAAGAAACACTATTCAACCCCCCTTCTAGTGTTTCCCTGTGTTTCTACAATTTCTTCATTCAAGCAAGAACCAAAATATTTCTCTCATGCACCGATTCAAGATGTCGTTTCATCCCAAAAGCCGATTTTTGAAGATGGACTCAGGAGGTTGGAGCAGTCATTAGAAGCACTCAATAAGAAGATAGCCAACCTTTCTCAGCCACTGCAAACAGTTCACTCTTATCCTGTCCAGTCACCACAATTAGTTTGTGACTTTTGCGGAGGTAATAATCTCAACGGTTACTGCTCTTTTCCAGGCATTGAAGAAGAAAAAGCCGAGGAAGAGAAAGCTTAAGAAGAACTAGAAGAAGAAGAAAAAGAAGAAGAAGAAAAAGAAGAGGAAACTGAAGAAGCACAAGAAAGAGAAGCTGAAGAAAGAGAATCAAAAGAAGTGGATGAAGAAAAGGAAGAAGAAGAAAGGCAAGAGTTCACACAGGCACTGCAAATAAGAGATTTTCCATATCCAAAGAATCCCTCCATGAAAGATCTACACATGCTATTTGCAAGCTTCATGAATAGTATCAACTGTGTGCAAATTACCAGCCTAATGTTGGAGGCTATGGAGCAAAGGCCTGCCGAGTTCATGTTGGAAATGCTCAACAAGAAGAGAGAGTTTCCTGATGCAACAATTGAACAGATAGCAGAAGCAAGAACCAACCATCAGTCAGAACAAATTTCAGCAAATGCACTTCCTAAACCTGAAGAACAGTGCGATGACATTGTTCAGCTAAAAGGGGAGGAAATCAATAACAACCTGACTGATGAAGAAGTAGAAGAAGAAAAAGGAGAGGATGAAAAAGAAAAGATGGTGCTTGAAGAAGAATCTGACTGTGAAAGGGAGAAAGAGAACAACACATATGAGGGTGTACCTGATGAAAAAGATCAAGAAAAAGAGAAAAAGAGTGAAAAGAGAGATAGTGAATCAAAGCCCAAAGAAGGAAGGGAAGTGGTATCAAGACCAAAGACCATGCCTTATCCAACCAGTCCTGCAAAGGAAGATCAAGAAAGGCATGGTACAAGTGATGACCCTTCCAGACCTCACAAAAGAAAGGCCTGCAATCACACTGGCCAGAACAAGGAAAAGAGAAGGAAAGTCATGCTAGAATCAAACTCAGAGCCTAGAGCCAGATTGAAGATCAAGAGGTCAGGAGTGTTTCATATCAAAGACCCCTGTAAGGCAAAGAAATTGAGAGCAATCAATTGTGAATCATCAAAGCTTCAAGAGAAGAAGACTCATGCACATAAGAACAAGAAAATAAAGAAAAGAAGAGTCAAGCCAAGGGAGTCAGAGGCATGGTCTAATTCCAGAAAGAAGCCCAAATGCTTAAAGTCATTTCACACTACAGGTTGCTCCAAGGCAATATTATGGGGAGGCTTATGGGCCAAAGAAAGGAAGGGTGCAGCTCACAAGCTCACCAAAAGATTTCAGTATCAGCCACCTTAACAGAGCAGGCGTCGAGCTATCAGACGTTAAACAAGCGCTTTCTGGGAGGCAACCCAGAGATTTTTAAGTTTTTAATTTTGTTTTATTGATTATTAATTAGGATTTTTCATTTTTTAGGATTTAAGAAATTTTCAAAATTGATTGAAATAAGTTTGTGGAAAATAAATTTTTAAAACAATAGGAAGTAACAGAAAACGTGACTGAAAATTGCAAATTCTCATTCTGTTTTCTGCGCTTCAATTGCGCTGAGCGCAGGAGAAACGCACAATTGCAATTTTAGTCACTGTTTTCTGCGCTTCACCTGAGCGCAGGTGAAGCGTAGCAGTACAAAATTTTAAAAATCTTCTATTTTCTCATGTACTGTTTCTCTACTTCCTAAGCTTTTCTTTTCACTTTTTCCACTCACAAACTTCAATCAATTTTGAAACTTTCAAATTTCATGCATATTTTTCTTTTATTTTTACCAATTGAAATCTTCATCTATTCTGTTTTCATGATTTGCAGTTTAGGATAACAACTTTAGGATTGAGAATATTGTTGATTATTGCTATCTTGAATGTGTTTTTGGCTG
The DNA here is from genome assembly GCA_026901365.1 of Sesbania bispinosa. Lineage (NCBI taxonomy): Eukaryota > Viridiplantae > Streptophyta > Magnoliopsida > Fabales > Fabaceae > Sesbania > Sesbania bispinosa. Next base: position 4,079,821 of record QLOH01000005.1, read on the forward strand.
TGTGGAACATGAAGAACAATTTGCTTGATTGGAATACTCTTTGTTTTGTGAGTTATTAAATTTGAAAGTGTTATGCTCTATCTCTTTCAAAATTTTAAACTCTCACTTTCTATGAATTGATGGAATACTTGCAAAACAAATGAGTATATTCTGTTTTTAGGAAGGCATTACCAAGTGCAGTGAATTTTTTTTTTTAGAGTAATTCTTTATGCATGCAATTGGTTAATGATAGGCTTCTATGTTCTTCATGAATTGGTATTTGCAATAAGGCATCATTAAAATAAATGTGTTTTAGCAACTAATTGTTGTTATTTGACTTTTCAGATGCCTAGGAATAAATTGTTAGTCTTTCCCGTGGCTTTAGCTCACGAGGAGAAGGCATAAGGAGAAGGATCAGAGAGTATGATCCCATGAGATTCAAGAGTGCGCAGGCTGCTGCAAAACCCATAACTAGGCATGTTGTTTGAAGAGTTCCAGATATTCTAGCAGTGGCTTGGGGACAGACCTATTCTTCCAGGGGGAGGTGAAGCAACGACAGCTGTAGAATATGACAAGGACCCACAGGATACAAAGGATGAAGATTGACACTGGTGTTTTTCTTTAAATTCTCTTATTTTATAGATTTTTTTAAGATTAATTAAGAATTTTTGTTTTGCATTTAAATTTTTAGGATATTTAGGATTTTTTTTAAAATTTTTAGGAATTAGAAATTAGGAAAATAAAGGAAAAATTTTCAAAACTTTTGAAATTGGGCAGTTTAACTAACCAGATTAGGAAAGAAGAAAGTGTCTTGTGATTAATTCCATAATCAATTAAGATTAGGATGCTTCACATGAGAATCTATCAGGGTAGTTAATTAAAATCAATAAATGTTTTATCAAGGAATTTAGCCAAGTAACCGGTGAGTTGAGAGCCCAAACACTAAATTGAGAGTTTTTCACCGCTGTTTGTCAACTTTTATTGATTGAGTTTTTGGATCTTATGCTGTTTATGGAAAATATGGAAATGACAAAGGCAATTTTTGTTTTTCAATATATTTGCTCAGTGCCAAAAAGCCAACCTTGATATAATTCTTCCAATTTTTGATACCCATTTTTGAGCCTTAATTGTTTATTCTTGTTCACCCAAGCCAAAATAAAAATCTATATCATGTCCCTTACACATTTGGGATAGAGAGCAAGGTGGCAAGCAAAAATAATGGGAAGAAAAGGTTGAAAATCCAAAGAGCAGGTACAGAGAAACAAAAAGAAAAAGAAGATCACTCCCCCTAAATAAAAAAGAAAAAGTGAACAAATTGAATAAGTTGGGGGAGTGCATCTTCAAACAAGGAAAGAGGCCTGCAAAGAATTGAAATAAATCAAGAAAGAGATGGTGGAAGGAGAGAAATTCAAAAAGCAACATCCAAAGATGCTCTCTAATGAACACATTTTTATTCACACTTTGCATAATTAATCTTAGCTTTCTTGGACTATAATTGTGATTAAATCCACTGTTTTAATTGGAATTTACAAATTGGGCTTAATTGGGCTTTAATTGTGAATGCTGTTTAAATTTGGATTTTTAAGCCTACTGACCTACCTGTCTTGTTTTGATGATATCTGAAGCTATAGGTGTCCGATTTGAGTGATTTCATTGGAATTGGATAGCTAACTTCCGGGGCTTTAATTTGATATGCTATATGACCATATTCCCATGAAGTAACTAGGAGCAGTTGCTGTTTCAAAATCGCCTACTGTTGCTATCTGTCACAAGTCCGAATTTGATTAGTTTTGTAATTAGTTTGTTGGCTTGTTTTAATTAATTTCGGCCCAATTAAGGCCTAATCAGATTGTTAGTGATTTAGTCTCTATAAATAGGTGTGTTGCTGAGTAGTTTGAACACTTGTCTTTCATTTTTCAGATTTTAGAAAAAAGACTTTTCACTTTCCCTCTCTTTTTCTCTCTTCTTCTTGCAATTTCATTTTTGCTCCTTCTTCCTCTTCTTCTTGTATTGTCGGATTCTCCACTTCCTCCATGGAAGGCTGAGCATTGAGGGTTGATTCTCAAGTATCATGAGCATTGGATGTTGAGGTTCTTAATTGAATTTCGAATTTTAATTTTCTGTGCAAATTCCTTCTTCTCCTAATCTCTAGAATTCTAAGTTATTGAATCTTGAATTGGATGAATGCTTATTGAATTCTGTTTTTGATTCATGATCTGAAATTCACATTTTAGTTTGCTTAATCCTAAAATGTATCTACTGTTTGCTTAATTCAATAGGTTAGAGATTAGGTTCTTGATACAAATTTGCTTAATCTTTGTATGAGATTGTTAAGAATTGATTGATGCTTCACTGATTAATTTGGATTTGCTAAGGAAATTGAAATAAATCTCTGAATCCGTGAGACATCCAAATGCGAATGAGCTTGTGACTCAATCTGTTTTTATTGAATTGAATTAGGAATTTCAAATTCTGTTTTTGAAAATTGAAAACTGTCATGAACAAACAAAATCCCCTGAATGTGTGTGTGAGTTGCTGTGAAATTGAATTTCTGAATTTGTAATTGGATTCCTCGAGAGAGACGACTTTGGGTTAATCAAACTACTGCACTTTAATTCATTTTATTTGGTTGAGTACTACCTCGATCATTCTCTATTCTAGATGTTCATTGTTTATCCAGAAAACCATAAATTCTTGATAGCCCAGCCTCATTACAACCTTGAAAAGTCCTTTTGATCCATATTAACCATGAACATGCTTAAGAATTAGAAACGACTATCAATCTTAGTTGTTCAGCTGTGGTGAAAATATTGAGGGAAACAGTACCCGTGAGCATGAGTGAAATTCCTTGGTATTTTGTTTATTGCTTTAATTGCTACTATTGAGAAAATTCAACTTGCTGATTATGTTCTAATTTTAGTTGAGTCATGGTAATATCTCTTGATTTTAATTTTTTCCTTGATTTGGAAAGTGACTTCTGCCTAATAAAGAGATAATGAAAATTTTACCTTGTAGTTATTTTGAGAATTTTATTCAAGGGTGATTTAAAATTTGATTGCAAAACTTGTGTCTTTCTAGTGCGAAAGAGTGAAGAGGGAACTTCAAAATAATTAAGCAAAGAGATTGTTGTAGGAGTAAAGTGGAAGATAATGTGTATATTGGTATAGTAAACCTATTTGTTTTATCTATTTATTGATATTATAATATCTAGTTTTTAATTTCTGTTCTGGACCGAATACGAGCTCAAACTTTAGCGGTCAGGTGTCAGTGTCAAGACGGATAAGTCGGGCCGATCTAAGATTATACAACAACGACAAGCGAACAACGGCTTTATAACTTAACTTTTGATGAAGACCGACTGATAAGTGTAAAATTAGCGTTATTTTCCTATAGTTTTTATTACACTTATCAAGGTTAAAATAGTAATTTATGCCCCAAATTATCCCTTTTTATTAATATTTACAATATTTGTAATTATTTGGTTTAAATTTGAATATGATGCTATTTTAAATAGGAATCTGTTATTTTATGCAGATTTACAAAAGATTTGGAATAAGAGAGAAAATAGCATCAGAAAGGAGGTTGTTGCAGATTCAGAATTCAAATAAAGACCAAATAAAGAAGAGATTAACAGTTAGTTAATCTTAGAGAATCTTGTGGATAACCTCTTCAATTCAAATCAAAGCCAATTAAATACAAAAACAACTCAGATAAAGGGATAAAGGAAAACCATATAAGATCAGAAAGAGATCCAGAAGTTAGATCAAGATTGGAAGGAAAGCTGCAACGCGTAACACGCTCCACCTGCGCTAAGCGCATGTGGAGCGCAACTTCAGATGTATTAGGGTCCACCTGCGCTAAGCGCAAGTGGAGCGCAGCAGCAGATTGGTTGCGCTTCATGCGCGCTAAGCGCACATGAAGCGCAGGATGCGCATCAGCCCCTAAACCTAGATCCAAATTGACTTCTTGGAGCAGAATTAGGGTTTTCTCACTCTATAAATAGAGCCTTTTGCATAGATCCAAAAGGAGGTCCTTGGGACCCGATACAGATACAGAGAGAGAGTAGTTCTTGGATTGAGAAAGGTGACAAATTTCTCAGTGGTTTGTAATGGCTACCATGAGTAGCTAAGCTCTCCAGTAGGATTTGATGTAGTAGATTCAATCCCCAAGTGTATAAGAATTCTCTTCTTTTTAATTATGATTCTCTATTTGTAATTTATCGGTATCTTTATGCTGTTTGTAATGCATCGCCTCCGCGCATGCGCCGGGGGTGGTAGGCTAGTGCTCTGGATACAAAAAGTGGAACTCCGGCTAGTATCAGAGTTAGGTGAGCATAGAGTTGTCTATGAAGCTTAATCTCCGATTGCTGAATATACTCGTTTGGTTCATATCGTACTATCGTTCTTCGCTGCGATTGAAGCGTTTGGTGAGTGACACACCCTTGTTGAGTCTCAAAAATATCATAAAGTAAATTATGATGTTTTAGATAGCTCACTTCCCAAGTTTTAATGGTTAACAAATTTGGGTTAAAATACTTATCATAGATACATAAACGTTAAATGGTTTATCTATGATTTCAGCAAGCCATTCTGAACTTATATAGAGACTGACTGAAGTGCTTTCAACCTGTCTAAAGTATTAAGCCTTCTGAAGGATCAACCTGTCTGAAGTGTTGAAGCCGTCTGAAGTGCATCAACCTGTCTGAAGTGTTGAAGTCGTCTGAAGTGCTCAACCTGTCTGAAGTGTTGAAGCCGTCTGAAGTGCACAACCTGTCTGAAGTGTTGAAGCCGTCTGAAGTCTCATTAATGACGTGACACTCTTTGCTGAAGTTTGTGAAGACATCTCTGAAATTCGGCTGAGTCAAGCGTTCTCTGCTGCACGTACCTTTTCAACGATATTTATGGCAAGGAACATAGAGACCTTTCCTGGTATTTTTGAATTTCATACACCACTGAGGAAATCTCTGCAACGCAGTCTTTGCAGCAACAACAATAGCAGCTTTGTAGCAGCAACCTTGTACCGTGTCAGAAAAATCAGATCTCTCAGAAGCATGTCTCACAACGGATTAAATAGCATTTAATGCTATCTCTAAACGGTGGTTTTTCAACGGATTAAAGTTTTAATGGATTGAAGTTTCAACAGATTGAAGATTGGTTATAAATACCCCTTCATGAAGACCATCAAAAGTTAGTGATTTAATATACAAGAAAGACTAAGAGAACATCACGCTGCAAGTTTTTACTCTGTAAACACACTCTGAAATTATTCTCATTGTACATCATTGTATATCCTGAGCGTACCTCAGTTTTTATTGTACATTGTCTCTATTTAAGCTTCAAACTGGTGTTGTTTAAAAGCTTAGACATATTTCTTTGTAAAAATTGTCTTTGAGCCTGGAGAGGCTTGACTGTGAAAGAATACTTGGTTGTAGAGCCTGAAGAGGCTTGACTGTAAAAGAATACTTGGTTGTAGAGCCTGAAGGGGCTTGACTGTAAAAGAATACTTGGTTGTAGAGCCTGAAGAGGCTTGACTGAAAATAATACTTGTAATCTTGGTGAAGATTAAGAGAAAATCCAAGTGCTAGTGGGCATTGGGACTGGACGTAGCTCACAGTGGTAGTGAGTGAACCAGGATAATTTCCGTGGCTAAGTTTTCCTTCCCTTATCTCTTGTCAATTTATTTATACTAATCTAAGAGTGTTGAAAACTGTTCTGATAATTTTAAAAGCAAGAAACCTTTTAAAAGAGTTTTTCAGAACCTTTCATAAGAAACTTCAGACAGCCTCTTAAACCTGTCTGAAATTGTTTTAAAACTTAGCCATTTGTGAAAAGCTTCCATAAATTATTAAGAAACACTATTCAACCCCTCTTCTAGTGTTTCCCTGTGTTTCTACAGTTGGTATCAGAGCTCAACTCAGGGTTGAGCACCTTACAAGTGTTGAGGACTAAAGATCCAGATGGAAGCTTCCAACAACAGGCAATACATCACTGAAGGAGCCTCTATCACAAGACCCCCAACATTCAATGGAGTGGACTACCACTATTGGAGGGATCGTATGAAGTTGTTCATTGAGAGCAACAACATTGATGTTTGGGATGTGGTCACTGATGGAGACTATGTGCCTATGCATAACAGAGTGCCAAAACCTAAGGCTGAATGGACCTTAGAGCAGAAGGCTAGAGTTCAGTTAAATGCTAAAGCCAAACTCTATCTGATATGTTCTCTGAACAAATCATAGTATGAGAAGGTTCATGGATGCTCATCTGCCAAGGAGATTTGGGATACACTTGCAGCTGCCCATGAAGGGACTGAGACTGTCAAGCAATCCAAAATCAGCATGCTTATACATCAATATGAGATGTTCAAGATGGAAGAATCTGAAACCATAGATCAAATGTTTGGGAGGTTTCAGACTATAACTAATGGACTCAGGTCTTTAGGTAGGACTTTTGAATCTAGAGACAATAATAGAAAGATTCTGAGAAGTTTGCCAAAGTCCTGGAGACCCAAAGTTACAGCCATTCAAGAGGCCAGAGACTTAAACGTTCTTAGAATGGAAGAACTGTTGGGATCTCTCAAAGTTCATGAGCTTGAACTTGGGGAAGATGACATCAAGAAGAAATCTCTAGCAGTAAACTCCAAAGCCAAACAACCAAGGCATGTCAGCATGAAAGCTATGGAAGCTGAGGAAACTTCAGAAGCAGATGAAGATTCTGAAGATAGCTCAGAAGATGATGATCTTGCTCTTCTCAGCAGGAAAATCAAAAGGATGCTACAGAACAGAGGAAAGTTAAAGAACCAACCCTCAACCTCTAAAGTAGGTAAGTCAGGTAAGGATTTTCATGATGACAAAATTATATGTTATGAGTGTAAACAACCAGGTCATATGAAGGCTAAATGTCCAAGACTGAAGAAGAACAACTTCAAAAAGAAGAAATTCTTCAAGAAGAAGAAGGGTCTGATGGCAACATGGGAGGATCTTGATGAGTCTACCTCAGAAGAAGAGGAAGACACTTCAGAAGAGGCCAACCTGTGTCTCATGGCCAGCCTGCCCTCATCAGATAGCTCAGAGTCTGAGGTATTTCCCTTAACTCTTCAAGAGATGTATGATGACCTGATGGAAAGTTCCAAGGAACTCTTCCACGAGTATAAGAATCTGTCCAAGGCCCACACAGAAATGTGCAGTAAATATGAGGCTCTTGAGATAGAGAATGTTATGCTCAAGGAGAAAATTCTTGGGACTGAAAGCAGCAGTTCACAAACTGTCTCTGAAGAAAACAAAAAACTTCAAAAACAAGTTGAGGAATTGACAAAAGACTTAGCCAAATTTGTCAAAGGAACAGAAAACCTTAACAGATTGCTTGGCAATCAAAGACATTCTCTTGACAAAAGTGGATTAGGCTTTTGTGATCATGATACTTCTGAACCTCATATTTTCAAAAATTTTACTAAAGGCAAAAAGAAAGCTATTGGGTGTTCTCAATGTGGCAATCCTGGACACAATGTGGCTTAGTACAAACACAAGGGAAAAGCAAAACCCAAATCTAACAAGAAAGGACCCAAAAGAATATGGGTACCTAAGAACTTGATCATTCCTGTTACAGATGTGTTTAACAGGACAAAGGAAACCCCACAAATGGTACCTGGACAGTGGGTGCTCGCGGCACATGACAGGAGAAAGGTCTTTGTTCCAAAACCTTAGGCCCAAAGCGGGAGGTGTGGTCACCTTTGGTGGAAATCAGCAAGGGAAGATCACAGGAATAGGGACTGTAGGTATATCTCCTCTATCCCTTATTAAGAATGTTCTTCTAGTAGAGGGACTTCAGCACAATCTACTGAGCATAAGTCAATTGTGTGACAGTGGATATGTGGTCTCCTTTACTAAAGAAGGATGTATAGTCAAAGACTCTCTTGATCAAATCCTTTTTACTGCTAAGAGACACAACAATGTGTACAAAATTGAACTAGAGGAGTTGGCAAGTCAAAATGTAAAATGTTTTATCTCTATTGAAGATGAAAAGCAGATTTGGCACCAAAGACTTGGGCATGCCAGCTGAGATTAATCTCAAAGTTAGCAAAACACAACCTTGTTAAAGGACTGCCCAAGCTTTCTTACAAATCTGACATTTTATGTGAAAGTTGTCTGAAAGGGAAGCAAACAAGACACTCTTTTAAGAGTAAGGATGTTGTTTCCACTAGCAGACCTTTAGAACTGTTACATATTGACTTGTTTGGTCCTATTAGAACAGAAAACATTAGTGGTAAAAAATATGGTTTGGTCATTGTTGATGACTATTCTAGATTCACATGGGTGTTATTCCTAAGAAGCAAAGATGAGACTTTCAAGAGTTTCACAATATTCTGCAAGAAGGTACAGAATGAAAAAGGATTCTGTATATCTGTTATCAGAAGTGATCATGGTGGAGAGTTTGAGAATGCAAACTTTCAACTATTCTGTGATGAGAATGGGATCTCACACAATTTCTCTATGGCAAGAACACCTCAGCAAAATGGGGGTAGTTGAGAGAAAGAACAGAAGCTTGCAAGAAATGGGAAGAACCATGCTCAACTCATGCAATCTACCAAGATCTTTATGGGCAGAAGCTATTAACACAGCTTGCTACCTTCAAAACAGAATATTGGTATGACCAATTCTGAAAAAGACTCCTTATGAATTGTGGAAAGGAAGAAAACCCAACATATCATATTTCCACACCTTTGGCTGTGAGTGTTTTATACTCAACACCAAGGATGATCTTGGAAAATTTGATGCAAAATCTGACAAAGGATTTTTCATAGGATATTCTGAAACATCTAAAGCCTATAGAGTATATAACTCTAGAACTTTAACTGTAGAGGAATCAATTCATGTTAAATTCAATGACAAGAAAGAGACTGATAGGGAACTATCAGATCTAGAAGATGGTTTTGCAGGAATGGAGCTGAATAATCATGACAACATCAAGGATGAACAGGTGTCTGAAGCACCATCTGTCACTGTACCTCTTCAGACAAATGTTGAGTCTCAGACTGATCTGATATCTCCTCAGAAACCTGACTGGAGATACAAATCACATCATCCAAAAGAGCAAATCATTGGTAGCACTTCAGAAGGAGGTTAAGACAAGATCAAAATTCAAGAATCTGAATTCTCTTGCTCTCCTGTCTGAAATTGAGCCAAAGAACATTGATGAAGCTCTGCATGATGAAGGGTGGATCCTAGCCATGCAAGAACAGCTAAACCAATTTGCTAGAAGTGATGTCTGGACACTTGTTCCTAAACCCCATGGGAAAACAATTATTGGAACCAAATGGGTGTTCAGAACAAGCTGTCTGAAGAAGGAAAGGTAGTCAGAAACAAAGTAAGACTGGTGGCTCAAGGGTACAATCAACAAGAAGGTATTGACTTCACTGAAACCTTTGCCCCTGTTGCTAGATTAGAAGCAATTAGAATTCTTCTCTCTTATGCTGTAAATAATGGCATCAAACTATATCAAATGGATGTCAAAAGTGCCTTTCTCAATGGGTTCATTGAAGAAGACGTTTTTGTTAGACAACCCCCTGGTTTTGAAGACATTGCTTTTCCTGATCATGTTTTCAAATTGAAAAGGCTCTTTATGGTCTGAAACAAGCTCCTAGAGCATGGTATGACAGATTGAGCAGTTTTCTTATCAAAAATGGTTTTGAAAGAGGAAAAGTAGATACCACCCTTTTCAGAAAATAGTCTAACAAAGATTTTATACTTGTCCAGATATATGTTGATGATATTATATTTGGTTCAACTGATTCTTCTCTGTGCAAGGAGTTTTCTGAGTTGATGCAATCAGAATTTGAAATGAGTTTAATGGGAGAACTAAAAATTTTCTTAGGACTTCAAATTAAGCAAGATTCTGATTATATATGGATCCATCAAGAAAAATATACGAAAGAAATGCTTAAGAAGTTCAACTTGAGTGATTGCTAACCCATGTCAACTCCTATGCATCCTTCTGCATCTTTGAGCAAGGATGACAAAGAAGAACCAGTGAATCAAACTTTGTACAGAGGAATGATTGGCTCTTTGTTGTATCTAATAGCAAGCAGACCTGACATAATGTTCAGTGTTTGTTTATGTGCTAGATTTCAATCAGATCCAAGAACTACTCATTACAAAGCTGTTAAAAGAATTTTTAGATATCTAAATGGTACTACTAATCTTGGTCTATGCTATAGGAAGAGCAAAGATTGCAGGTTAATAGGATACTGTGATGCTGACTTTGCTGGAGATAGAATAGAAAGAAAGAGCACCAGTGGAGGATGTCATTTCTTTCGAAATAACATGATCAGCTGGTCAAGCAAAAGGCAAAGCACTATCGCTTTATCAACAGCAGAAGCAGAATATATCTCAGCAGCTAGTTGTTGTTCACAACTGCTATGGGTTAAGTATCAACTTGAGGATTTTAATATTCCTATTTCTGCTATACCTGTTCTTTGTGATAATACCAGTGCAATTAATTTATCCAAAAATCCTATTCAACATTCTAGGGCAAAACATATAGAAATCAAGCATCATTTCATTAGAGACTATGTTCAGAAAGGTGTTTTTGATATTCAGTTTCATTGACACAGAGCATCAATGGGCAGATATATTCACAAAACCCCTGGCTGAAGATAGATTTAAGTTCATACGCAACAATTTAAACATACATGCATTCTCTAAAATTAATTGTGTATAATGTTATTGTGTTGTCTGAAATTTCAGTGTGTCTAAAACAGTGACATGTCTGAAATTTAGGTTGTCTGAAATTTTAGGTTATCTGAAATTCATTTGTGTGTCTGAAAATTATCAGCTATCTGAAGTTACTGGCTGACGTGGCTATCTGAGACGGTTGAATTCTTTTCTTTTTGTTTTTTGTCTCTTCCACTTCGCACGTTACACCCGAAGTCTGTGCAGCCGGGTACATGGCATCATTGCATCATGGGATTATAAATGCAGGAGTAAGTGTGTCGAAGAAGCCTTACATTCTCTTTCCTCAATATTCGTTTGATCTTTTTCTCTGCTTAAGCAACCGTTTTCTCTCAAAGTTTCTCTGCAACTCAACAATGGCATCCAAGAAGACTTCTGGTGGAAATGTGATTAGAACCAAAGGAGTGAATCTTGATGAACTTCGCATCATTGGTATGGATTTAGTTGAAGAGTTCGATGGAGCTGGGTGGACTTCTTTCTTCGACCACATTAATTGCTCATGGCATGAACAAAGTGTGGTGGACTTATGGACGTCTGCTCGAGGTATACCTAACTCCAAGGGAGTGTATGTTAACATCAAGGCCACTGTTCAAGGAAGTACCAGTTTTTGTTGATGAAGGCATTCTCTCCACAATCACAAATGTTAGGGCTGAGGGTGTAACCTTCATTCGTGGGTGGGAGATGAAGAATGGTGGGCACAAGGTGTTCACAAAGATGTTGTACGGAACAGAAGAACCTAAAGAAATGGATTCCAAGTTCTTGCTAGAGAATGTCAGAGTTCTTCATTCTATCTTAGGGTGTGCTATAATCCCTAAGAGTGGAAGCAGAAACCATGTCTCAGAACTGGAAAGGTTCTGTTTGATTCACCTGATTCAGAAAGAAGAAAGTCAATCTTCCCAAGCATCATCATGTTCCATATGCAGAAGAGGGATTCGAGACTCTGCTGGAAAACTTCCCCCACAACAATCTCATCATGAAGGTACTTATGCATTTTAAAGTACCTGTTGAAAGATTATTTGATCATAAATCTCCTGTGTTCTTTGGTGAGGCAAATCTGAAGAGCATGAAGATCACGCTCACTCCACGACCTCCATCTCCTACTCTGAAGGAGAGTTGTTCTTATGGAGAAGGCCTCAAGAAGAGGAACCACCATTGAAATTCTTGAGAAAGAGCTTCAGGGGGGATAGTCAGAAAAGATGAGTTTAAGACCCTCTAAGCCATCCCCTCAACAGAAAAGGAAGAAGCTCCAGTGTCAGGAGTTCAGCAAAGGTGTCTCAATGAAGCTACAACTTTGCACACTCAGACATCTGAACCTGTTCAGGAAGGGTTTGCAAAAGCCATCTGAAATTGTGGGTCAGGGTTCTGAAGGTGGTAAAAGCTCCTACTCCTAAGCCTACTTCTGAAACAGAAGGAAAGGCTCATGAGGAAGAGGTAGCTAAGATTGCTGATCCTGAGGCTTTGGCAGCAGCACCTCTGGCTGCATGTCCTTCTGATCCTGAACTTATTCAGTAGCAGCACTTCCTACTGCCTTGGAGCAAGAGGAAATGGAGAAGAAGGCTGAACAAGAAAAGACTTATCATGCACTTGCAGTAGCCTCTCAACTAGCTCTTGCTGAAGATGAAAGACTGGCTTCCATTGCTAAGGGTCCATGAAGAGAAAGAGATCCAGTGCCCAGCAAAGAAGAAGAAGAACCAAGCTATTTCAGACAGCTTCCTGAACCCTCTCGCCAGAATCACAAGGAGCATGCTAGTCAACTGGAAGAAGCGGATGAGGCTGGGCAAGTTTCAAAATTTTGCCAAACAAACTTGTTCTTCAAGAGAAGAAGAGAGAGAAGCAAGCTGAAAAAGAAAGGAGAAGGAACCTGAGAAAGCTAAACCTCCTGTGAAAAGGATGAGGGTGAGGTTTGATAATGTGACTCCATCACCACCTTCATCACCTGAGAAGAAAACAGTAGAGAGAAAGAAGAAGAAGCCCCCCTTCACCTCCCTCATCACCACCATCTTCACCATCATCATCTTCAGAATTCACTCAGTCTGAAGACCCCATAGTTGAAACTTCAGCAAGGTGTGACAACTCTGAAGGTTGGAAAGGGAGCATGCTGCCTGAGCATATAAAGCTAGGACCCAAAAGTAGGGACTTCTTCACATAACCCACATTTGATCCTTATGCTTTTTCCTTTCACCAAGCAACAATTTGAGGAATCTGCTGAAATACCTCACAAGAAGTATGAGGAACCTTTCCTTGAGAGGGTCAGAGTCCCAAGTTCCCCAACCTATATGAGGAACTTCAGTTTTTCAGAATGCTCCTCCCATCTCTCTTTACCATGGGACTTATCAAGCACACTGCAACTGAGAAAAGGGCCAAGTATCAAAGCAGTTTAGATCAGCTTTTTATTCTGGACAGATTGAAAAAGATCAGAAAGAGTGGGGTTCCACCTGCTCATAAGTGGGCTTCTCTTAACACCCCTTTTCTGATGGACTATCTCAAAGTGTCTAATGAAGAATGGTGTTTTGTAAGGCATCTTCAACAGAATCTGAACTCTTTGAGAGGGACTACATGAAGACTGTAGGTATGTGAGGCTATAGGTCACCTAGAACAATCTCCATCAGGCCAACCACAGAGATTCTGGTGCAACCTGACAGAATTGTTCCTAGGTACCCCCTTGGAAGAAGGCCCCTGATGACAAGTTCAAGCAACCCAAGGCTTATCCATCTTCCTGCACAACTCTGAACCTTTAACTCCATCAGAATGGAAGAAGCTACCTGATCTGATCAAAAGACAAGGTGGAGGATTAGATTACATCTATAGGGATCGGGTTTTGGTCATCTTACTGGAAGATCAGAGAGGATGTTGGATCCTCTTCTGGAACTGCAAGGACCAGATGCTAACTCCATAATAGACTATGGTACCTCCACAAATGTGCAATTTCAGTATATCAGAGGCAGATTTCCCATGTCTGAACCCTTCAATGAAGACTGGCAGCTAATCAACCCCATCAGAACTTCTTTTTTTTCCTGTTAGTCATCCAGAAGACTATGGGCCGCCAAAAGGATTCGATCTGCTCAGATTTGTCTGCAGGAAACATTCAGATCATTTTATATGAAGTGGAGCTGGATCCTGAGGAAGAGAACAGGCAGCTGAGGCTTAAAGTGAAGAGTTTGGAGGAACGAAATGCTACCCTGTTTGCTAAACAAGACCAGATCCTTCAAGAGCAACAACAAATCAGAAGTGGGGCAAGAGGAATTGAAGACTGCTGTCCTTTCTCAAATTGACAAGGCTAAGGATGAAGTGATCTCCTTTTTGAAAGAGGCTTTGCTAAAGAAAGATGGATAGTCTATGATGTTTAGCCATGTTTGCTGTTTACTCTATTTGAGTGGTAATTTCTGATACATGGACTATTTTGAGTGGTTAATTCATTTTGTTTATTCTCTTGAATGCTGGGATACTTTTATTTCAATTTTTTTGGTGATATTTCGAAGTTATGCTCTGAAATTCCCTTTTGATTGTTGACAAAATGAGGGTATTAAAACTAACAAAATCTGAAGCAATATACCGGTCTCAGGGGGAGTATTGATAAGAGAAATTGATCAGAATCTGTTTGGGAAATCTTTATCTGAGGGGGAGTTATCACTCTTTGAACTTTATAACTCCTTTCAGATTTCTTTATTTTAAACAAATTTGTCATCATTAAAAAGTGGGAGAATGTTGAGTCTCAAAAATATCATAAAGTAAATTATGATGTTTTAGATAGCTCACTTCCCAAATTTTAATGGTTAACAAATTTGTGTTAAAATACTTATCATAGATACATAAACGTTAAATGATTTATCTATGATTTCAGGCAAGCCATTCTGAATTTATATAGAGACTTACTGAAGTGCTTTTCAACCTGTCTAAAGTATTAAGCCTTCTGAAGGATCAACCTGTCTGAAGTGTTGAAGCCGTCTGAAGTGCATTAACATGTCTGAAGTGTTGAAGCCGTCTTAAGTGCTCACCTGTCTGAAGTGTTGAAACCGTCTGAAGTGCACAACCTGTCTGAAGTGTTGAAGCCGTCTAAAGTCTCATTAATGACATGGCACTCTTTGCTAAAGTTTGTGAAGACATCTCTGAAATTCTGTTGAGTCAAGCGTTCTCTGCTGCACGTACCCTTTTCAATGATATTTTTGGCAAGGAACACAGAGACCTTTCCTGGTATTTTTGAATTTCATACACCACTGAGGAAATCTCTGCAACGCGAGTCTTTACAGCAACAACAATAGCAGCTTTGTAGCAGCAACCTTGTACCGTGTCAGAAAAATCAAGATCTCTCAGAACCATGTCTCACAACGGATTAAATAGCATTAATGCTATCTCTAAACGGTGGTTTTTTCAACGGACTTGAAGTTTATACGGATTGAAGTTTCAACAGATTGAAGATTGGTTATAAATACCCCTTCATGAAGACCATCAAAAGTTAGTGATTCAATATACAAGAAAGTCTAAGAGAACATCACGCTGCAAGTTTTACTCTGTAAAAAACACTCTGAAATTATTCTCATTGTACATCATTTGTATATCCTGAGCGTACCTCAGTTTTATTGTACATTGTCTCTGTTTAAGCTTCAAACTGGTGTATGTTTAGTTTAAAAGTTTAGGCATATTTCTTTGTAAAAATTGTCTTTGAGCCTGGAGAGGCTTGACTGTAAAAGAATACTTGGTTGGGAGCCTGAAGAGGCTTGACTGTGAAAGAATACTTGGTTGTAGAGCCTGAAGAGGCTTGACTGTAAAAGAATACTTGGTTTGTAGAGCCTAAAGAGGCTTTGACTGAAAAGAATCTTGTAATCTTGGTAAGATTAAGAGAAAATCCAAGTGCTAGTTGGCATTGGGACTGGACGTAGCTCACAGTGGTAGTGAGTGAACCAGGATAATTTCCGTGGCTAAGTTTTCCTTCCCTTATCTCTTATCAATTTATTTATACTAATCTAAGGGTGTTGAAAACTGTTCTAATAATTGTAAAAGCAAGAAACCTTTTAAAGAGTTTTTTCAGAACCTTTCTTAAGAAACTTCAGACAGCCTCTTAAACCTGTCTGAAACTGTTTTAAAACTTAGCCATTTTGCGAAAGGCTTCCATAAATTATTAAGAAAAACTATTCAACCCCCCTTCTAGTGTTTTCCCTGTGTTTCTACAACCCCTTCATAGTTGTTCGATGGGAAGGTATGGATTAAATTGATAGCGCTGATTGCAAATACGGGGAATGTTCGGTGTCGCCAAGCCACTTTGAATGCCTGTAGAGAATAGCTTTTGGCGTTTAATTATGATGTTATAGGGGAATTTGCGGGTACGATAATTGCCAGGCATGCCTTATAATTATTGTAGTTAGACAATACTAAGGTAATTACAAGTATATGTTAGAACCACAGCAACACTAGAAGGGGGGGTTGAATAGTGTGTTAATCTTTTTAAACTATTTTGGAAATCTTTGATTAAATCAACCACGTAGGGTGATCAATGTGCAAACGAATCTTAAATCAGAGTTACTTTTTAAAAACTTGCGGAACATATGAAAGATAAAGATAGAAAATCTTTCTCTTAAAACTTAAGATTGTTTTGATTGAAAAGCTTCTCTAAGTATCTTCTGAAGATATTACCAGAGTACCTTCAGAACTGTTTCTGAAATACTTCAGATGATCAGAGATCATCTGTTTCTTAACTTCGAACTGAGCTCCTTTTGAACTCACCTCAGACAGTATTTCAGAGGGTCTTCAACATACATTCTTTGTTAATGCTTGTAAACGATATAAGAGATGTTTTATGTTATGTTTGTTTGAAAACTTGTTTATTGAAATCGTTGTGTTAAGATTATTATAAAAAATACTTTTTCAATCCCCAACGTAAATGTAAAGACTTGTAAATAAAAGAGATTAAGGGATGAGAAAACTTAGACACAGAATTTATCCTGGTTCACCCACCAAACCCGTGAGCTACATTCCAGTCCCAGAGGCAAACCACCACTGGATTTTCCACAAGTACCGTCTCTTCAGACAAACACGAGTACAGTCTCTCCAGACAAACACGAGTAGACAGTCTCTCCAGACATCAACATCAGGATCACACCGACCTGAACATACTAGGTCATACCGACCCAGCAAAACAAGGTCACCAAGACCTTCGTAACACCTACATGTGTCTTCCAGGCCCCTCAGACCCAACACATGCATGTGTCACACTAGGTCACCAAGACCCAGCCAGGATCATACACAGCTCCTACCAAGTATTCTTTCTTCCCCCAGCCTCTCCAGGCTCTCAGACACTTATCCAAGTGTAGAGTATTTTACTACTCAACCTAAGCTAGAAGTTCGCTAGAACCTCTCAACTCAGATTCTTCTTGTACATAGGGATTACTGAGTACACACCCTCAGGATACAGACATTACAAACTAAGTACAAGGATAGACAGTGATACAAGTGTTTGAAATTAAGTACAATCCCTGTCTTTTCTATGAGGATTACCATCCTCTGAGAGTAGGCTAACTAAGATATGAATTTAAGCTCCAACCTCATTCTCCAACCATTGGTTTCCATGGGCTACATTCTCACCTGTATCATTGGAACACCAAGGTATGTTCAGGGCTTCAAACCATTCCAGGTTTGATAGTAAGTTTGCTCAGCATGGTTAGCTTCAGACCAACAACCAACTTGATTGATCTAACAAATCAACTGACAAACATGACTAACTGACCAACAGGTCAGTAGCCTGATTGATCTAACCGACCAACTGCTTCAAATTCAATCTTGGGATATTATATGTTCTGCTTGAATATAGCCGTTGAAGATGATTCATAATACCATTGAGTTGATGATGATGTGGCTCATATAGCCGTTGTGTAATAGCTCCTCAAGTGGTTGCTTCTTCATAAGCGAATAGGTGTTCAGACGATCCCGTTCTGACACTTGTTATGTGCTTCTTTATTAGAGATATTCTTATATGTTTAGCTTGCTCTCTCTCTTGATCTGGCTTTTGCTTTCTTCTTGCTTTCTTCTGCTTGCATCCGATTACTTCTGCTTTCTTCAGCTTGCATCTGATTACTTCTGCTTTCTTCAGCTTTCTTCTGATTTTCTTCGGAGTGTATATGAGGAAATATCCGTTGGATTTGTCCCTTTGCATATTCTGCGTATACTACTTTTTCCACATGCTTCCTGACACCATTTCTTCTTTCCTCTTTGTGTGAGGTGTCTAGTCCAAAAGTTGTTGTTGTCGTTTCTTCTTTGGATAAAGATATATGATATTATAAGCATTTAATCATATAATCTTTTCTTCTGTGTTGAGAGCTGTTTTATGCATTCAGAGAGTTGATATGTTTAGAATGATTGATCTCTTCAATCTTCACATATACTCTGATATTGTTAGTTCATCAGCTTCAACAAGTGCTCATAATTGTTTCAAGCTTATTTCAATTCTCCAGCTTGAAATGATTTCAATTCTTTGATATCAGCTTCATTCTCTTCTTCTTATGAGATATGCCTTCTGATCTTCAGTTGATTGCAGCTTCATTCTTCTTGTATCTTCTTCTTCTTATGAGATATGCCTTCTGATCTTCAGATGATTGCAGCTTCATTCTTCTTGTATCGTCTTCTTCTTCTGATATGAATAAAGATGTTGAATTATATGTATTTTATTCAAACATCTTTCTTGTTGCTTTTACTTGGTCTTCTGTCCCGTTCTGATCGATGGCAGACACTGGTAGAGTAGGTCTGCGCACGCAGATACCTTTTGTTACAGGAGCGGCAGCATTGCAGAAAGTCTTTGCAGTGTTTCCTTATTTGTGCAAGACTTTGGTCGAGGTCGAAAAGCATGTCTGTTTTTTGTATATAATCCATCTGATGGAGTGAGCCACTCTTTGTAACGTCTCCAAGAGATTTTTCTGGATTTTGATACGTTCAGTCTTCAGATACATAAACTGCTTCATATTGTCTTCATTTCTTCAGATGAGATCTGTTCTTCAGATAGTTGCGTCTTCAGATGATAGCTAAACTTCCATTGTTGTCTTCAAGTCTTCAGATGGTCTTCAGATCTTCCGAGTCTTCAAAGTCTTCAATTCTTTAGATGATAGTTGTTCTTATTTCTTGAATGTTCTTCAGATAGTCTTCAATCTTCCTAATCTTTAGAGTCTTCAGTTCTTCAGACGAAGTCTGTCTTCAGTTGATTGCTTCTTCAATTGCTTCAACCTTGTTGAGAATTACTCTTATTCAGATTCTGCACTTCGTTCTTCTGATTCTGATCTTCTGATTTTGATTCTTCTTGATTCTGATATTGTTCTTCTTCTGTTGTGATCTTCTACTCTTCTTCTTCAGATAAATATTCTAACCTGAAACACAATCAACAAACAAATACCTTTCTCTAGAACCTGTTTACTTAATCTTATAAAGTTCTTATATAAACTTATTTGTCCTTAATATAATCTTATTGTTAATCATTAAAACTTAAGGACGTTAAGTCTTATAGGCATGTTTAATACTTAAACTGATTTATAGACTTCACAGTATAATCATAATTAAAAGAAGGGATTCGCATACACGAGGGGGAGATGAAACGAAGTCAAATCCTAATCCAAAGTATCATTCTCTCATCTCGTTTATCTGTTACTATTTATTAATCTGCATACATCAATCCTTTTTATAAAATTGTTCTCATTGAAAATACGATCGCTATTACTTTACAAATTAAAACCGCTCCCTGTGGATACGATATCTTACTTACCTATAACTGCTGGACTTTTGGTACACTTGCCAGGAATTCATCACCGACCGAGTACCACCACAGATGCTGACGTGCGCACCTCATCATGTGTTCTAACATCACCACCGTGCGTGGGGATCACTTACAAAATCCGTTATAATTGCCTAACGACGCGCCCTTCCCGCCTAACTTGTCATATAAATACGCTGCATGCGTTCCATTTCAGGTACGCATTCATTTTGAGTACTGAAACTCTGCTGAAATTGTTACTGACTTGAGCGTCGGAGTCCTTGCAGGTACACCATCACCGTATGCCACCGTTGGAATACTGCGAAGAGCTTCTTACACCACCATGAGCATATTTTGGAAGATCATTGGAGCCATCTATGGGAAAACGTTTTGCGATGATTCACCGCATATTGCTCTCGATCTTTCTTGATCTTTCTTCAATCTGCAAGATGGTAGGAACTCGTAGTAACAACTCCTCTGCTGGAATTGGACACCCTCAACAACGCTGACACCTTCGTCACGTCGGGTACCATGTCTGCAGTCTTCTCATCTGTCGTTGGAACTGCATTTACTAGTCAACCACTATTGTAGCTGCCGCTGGATTTTCTGCTGCCGCTGGAGGTCCTCCACCTCGTCCACCAAGGCCGGTGAACCACGACTCTCCAACCACTCCACCAGGCCAACCAATGTGTCATGAGCTTTTAGAGTTCATCCGTCGTCAAGACGCAATGTTGACAGATTATTCTTAGCGACTGTCCCACCTTGAGTCAGAGCACCGCCATTTGTCCGCCCAGGTGGGAAAGGGAAGGGGAACGCTCTCCCCAGGGGACCCCCTCACCATGCTGGGACAACCCTCTTCTCAACCTTCCGTCTAGTCAGCACATTCTCATTCTCTCCCCTGCGTACATTCACCGTCACGCACCATGCCTCGAGCTCGCACTGAAGTTCCCCTCATCTAGAACGACGAGGTTATCCAAGTGGTGATGCCCTTCTCGGAGCGTATAATGCTTTTTTCCTTTTGATATACGGTTAGAGAAGATTCCTGTCTCGGAGTTATATGATGTAATGGGAGATCCTTTAGAGCTCATGGATATCTATGAGGCTTCAATGTCCATTATAAACGTTTCTGTTCTGATTATGTGCAGAGCGTTTCCGCTCTCTCTGAAGAAACGACTCTACGCTGGTTCCGGACCATGCCGCCAAGATCCATTGACACTTGGGCCTATTTGAGGACCAAATTTATTACTAGTTTTATTACAAGCAAGGTTCAGCTCAAGACCGAGTCATCTTTGAAATAGGTCTGTCAAGGGACTTCAGAATCTCTTCGTGATTATATCAGGCACTTCACCAAGTAAGCCTTATTGGTAAGGGGGATTCAGCTCGGGGTATAATTGATGTTGGCCAAAGACGGCCTTACTCTTCTCCTTTCTAGGCCGATCTATATAAAAATAAAGCCTTCAACTATGGAAGAGTTCTTAAAGAGGGTAGAAGAATATATCAGTCATGAGGATGAGGAGCTGGCCTTTAAGGTGAAGGATGTAAACCCGGGATAGGCTGCCAAACAGAGCTCCCAGAAGAATGACAAGGGTAACAACCAGGATGACAAGGGCGACAAAGGATTGTTTGTCAATGTGTAAATGTTTGAAGTTAGGATAAGAAGACAAAAGCTCATAAGCCTACCACCTCACTAGTAATCGATCCAAGTACTATCGTTTTCATAAATCGCCCGGGCATGACACTGATAGGTGTATCCAGTTGAATGACGCAATAAAGAAGCTCATCCGACGAGGAAAGCTGACCGCTTTAAGAAAAATGATGGGGGAGAAGGCACCTCTCACCGTCCTTCAGGAGATTACCGTCGTAAAGATAATCGTTGAGGAGACAACCGATATGGGCGAAGCCGTTCACGAACAAGGAGTATGAGGAGAGATAGGTCAAAGTCCCGCAGACCTTGAGATGAACAGACTTCACCAAAGAGTTCTCGGTGAGACCACCGGGATCAGCCAACATCTTTTCGTTGGCAATCCCCAGCAGCTGAGGAAGAATGCCCTCAATCTGGCCACCCTGTGATATATGTTATTGCTGGAGGTGGTGAGAGCGGAAATTCAATGAAGAGGCACATGGAGGAGATTTTGTCAGCGTCTTCCTCCTCGCGCCAACCACACCAACCTTAGAGGCGAAAACTTCCCCCCTCAGATTCTGTGATGATGATTACGATAATGTGATTCCTTGCCATGATGATCCTCTCCCGATCACCGCTTTCATGGCAAACCATGAGGTCCGCAGAGTGTTCGTCGACCAGGGTAGTTAGACGGACATCATGTTCTATAAGACATTCTGACTAATGCACATTCCTCCCACTAATCTGTTACCATAACCGGCGGGGACTTGATTGGCTTCACCGGTGAAAAGGTCCATCCTGAGGGTACGTGGAACTTTTGGTGACCTTCGACAAACTTTGGTTTCAAAGATTACCAAGGTTCATGTCCCGGTAGTAATTGTCCAACAACCTACAATGCCATTTTGGGGAGGCCTACATTGAATGCAATTGAGCAATCCTCCACCTGCCACCCATCATGTGAAATTCTGGAGTGATGAAGGGAAATCATTTCCCTGAGGGGAGACCAAGTTGGCATCCAGGGCCTGCTACAAAGAATCCCTGAAGGTGACGAAGCCAGAGACACGAGAGAGTAAGGAGGAGAAGCCACCAACAACATGGGGTAATGCTCACCGACCTCGATGTTAGAGAAGACTTTAAGGGAACCCGTCCAATCTCGAAGGGTGATTCCTGACCTTTGCAGATTGGTCCCAACGGCGACATGGTTGTGCACATCGGCAATGATCTATCTACCGAAGATGATGCTTCCCTTTACTCCCTTATTCGTCTGAACGCCGACCTTTCGGCTGGACGGCTTCCAAAATGCCCGGTATGGATCCCATTGTCATTTCTCATTGCCTTTCCATTAATCCAAGAGTCAAGCTCGTTGCTTAAAGGCGGGGGAAGATGTTAGCTGAGTAGGCAGAGACAACACGACAACAAGTGGAAGAGCTAAAGGACGCATGGTTTATTAGGGAAGTGAAATACTTTACATGGTTATGAAATGTTGTTCTTGTAAAAAAGTCGCCTGGAAGATGGCGCATGAATATTGATTTCACTGTCTTGAATAAAGCATGTCCCAAGGATTGTTCCCCGTTGCCTAACATCGATCGGTTGGTCGATCAATTGTCCAGATTCTGACTTTTATCTTTCATGGACACATACTCGGGATACAACCAGATCCCAATGTACCCTCCCGACAAGGAAAAAACCGCCTTCATGATGGAAGGCGCCAATTATTACTACCGAATGGTGTTGTTCGGACTCAGGAACGACGGGGCAACTTATCAAGGAATGATGAACAAGGTTTTCCGAGATCAAATTGGGAAACTAATTGAGGTATGCATTGACAACATAATCCTGAAGAGCAAGTCCGACGCAGAGCATATTACAAACTTGACTGAAATTTTTAATCAGATAAGACTTTTCAACATGTGTCTCAATCCGAAGAAATGTACGTTTGACGTCCGAGCTGGGAAGTTCCATGGTTTCATGCTAACTGAACGAGGCATGGAGGCCAATCCTGACAAATGCCGAGTAGTCTTGGAAATGAAGAGCCCAACCTCGGTAAAAGAAGTACAAAACTCATAGGGCAACTGGTTGCGCTAACCATATTCATAAGCAAATAGGCTACTGAAGCATTACCCTTTTTTGGCTTTTGAAAAAGGGTAAATCCTTTTGTTGGGACGAGGAGTGCGAAAAAGTGTTTCAACAAGTGAAACAGATCCTCGCCTCCCCACCAGTCTTGACTTGACCTTTGCTAGGTGAGACTTTATACATTTATTTATCTGTGGCCGACGAAGAAGTTAGTGTGGTATTGGTTAGAGAAATGGACAAGACTTAATTGCTGGTTTTTGTAAGCAAAGCTCTTCAGGGACTGGAGTTAAGATATCCAAGGGTCGAGAAGATCGCCCTGGCCTTAGTGATAGCGGCAAGACGTCTCCGACAATACTTCGAGGCCCGTCAGATCGTGGTAAGGACGGATCAACCAATTCGTCAGATATTACACCGACCAGATTTAGATGGTAGAATGGTATCATGGTCTGTCGAGTTATCTGAATTCGGGATAGCATATGAACCTCAACCAACAATCAAAGCTCAATCCCTTGTCGACTTCATCGCCGAGCTCACTCATGTACCCGACTCCTAGGACGATGTTCGGAAGGTGCACGTAGACGAATCTTCTAACTTAAAATGAAGTGGAGCAGGAATATTAATCGAAAACGGCCAAGGTATAGTCATCGAAATTCCTTAAGCTTTTCCTTTCCGACTTCTAATAACTAGGCGGAGTACGAGGCTTTAATTGACGGCCTCAAGATGGTAGTCGAGGTGGGGGCTAATCGAGTCCTCATCAACAGCGACTCCCAATTAGTAGTTTCCCAAGTCCGGGGGGGAGTTCCGGATAAAGGATCCTTTATTGCAGAAATATCTGGAAAAGGTACAGGAATTAATCCGTAGTTTCACCAAGTCGAAGTAAACCACATCCCAAGAGAGCAGAATTCGAGGGCCGATATATATTAAAATTATCAAGCACAAGATCCTTTGGGAATAATAGATCTGTGATTCAAGAATTCATTCCTAATTCAACTATAGTCCTAGAAATAAGCATCCCCGGTAGCTGGTTCTCGGAGATACACACATACTTAGAAACCCAACTCATTCCCAAAGACCCCAAGTCAACTCACCGGGTTCAAAGACAAGCTGCTCATTACTGCCTCCTCAGGGGAACTTTGTATAGAATAGGTTTGGTTCAACCTTTATTGAAATGTATCTCGACGTTGGGAACAAACTACATAATGGCCGGGGTACATGAGGGTAGTATGTGGGCATCACTCCGGGGGAAGGTCCTTATCTCGGAAGATCCCACGAGTTGGATATTATTGGCCCACAATGGAAGCTGATTATGCCGATTATGTCAAGAAATGTCCATATTTCCAAAGGCACGCCGACATACACCAAGCGCCTCCTGAAGAACTCAAGTCTATCTCAGCATTATGGCCCTTTTCTTAGTGGGGGTAGACATCCTCGACCCCTTTCCTACCGCTCCCGGGCAGCTGAAGTTTCTTGTTGTGGCTGTCGGTTATTTCACCAAATGGATCGGAGCCCAACCGTTGTCCAAAATCACAGCAAAAAAACTTGAGGAAATTCATCTACCGATTCATGATTTTCCAATTTGGAATCCTGAACACCATGGTAATAGATAACAGAACTCAATTCACCAATAAGGGTTTTCGATAACTATTATCGTACTTTTACATAAATCACAATTTTTCTTTGTTGAATACCCCCAAATCAACGGCAAGGCGACGAGGCGCCCAAAAAATGTTTTTGAAGGGACTCAAAAAGCAATTAGACACGACGAAAGGTCTCTGGGTAGTCCAGCTCCTGAACGTTCTATGGGTGTACCACACAACTCAACACTCCACACAAAAGAGAGACACCGTTCAAGATGGCATACGGAGTTGATGCCGTCATTCCAATGGAAGTCGGAGAGAGTTAAAGGTTACAAGCTTAAGCCCCTGACTTCAATGATGTTAAACTAAAGGAAGAACTTGATCTCATAGAAGAAATCCGAGAAAGGGCAACATCCGAGACTATAGAGGCCGCTATGAAGCGACAATTGGCTCAGCAGTATAATGTGAAGATAGTATCTTGGAGTTTTGATTCGAGCCGATGTTGGGAATAAGAACACCTCTCAAGATAAACTACCAGAAAACTTGGAAGGCCCATATCGAATAAAGTCCAAAACCAGTTCTGGAGCTTATACGTTGAAAACCCTCCCCGGGATACAAATTTTATGAACTTGGAACGCGGATAAACTCCGCAGGTATTTCGGTTAATTTTCAGTTGTTCAAGTTATTTTTACTACGACCATGTCATTTGCATTTTATCCTTGAATTCAAATTGTAAAGCCATCTCGGGTTTTGTCCCTTGAGTTGTCAATTCAAATAATACATATCGGACTAAGTTCCTTTATCTATATTATCTTCGATTTAATTCCTCGATTTATCATATCGGATTAAAATTTCTCGATCTACATAATATCAGACATCATTCCTCAACGGACCATGACTAACCTCATTCCCCGGCTAGCCACCGGGGATCAGAGGAAATGCCTTGACGTGCCCCCAAAGTCCCCAGCTATAGCTGGGGAAGGGGTTCGAAGGGAACCCACATCTGCTAATGTCGGGTTCCCTGATGAGCGCTCAACGGATATACTTCAAATAAATCAAAGCACAAAGAAGGAAAATTTTCAAAGGTACGAGAGTCAAATTATCAAAGCAGAAGTTGTCTACAAAATGAACAAAGTTAAACTGAAATAAGAATTACAATATAAACTGGCATTCCAATCCTTCATAAATCGGGAACAACCTCGGTTTCAGTTGGGGTATTTTAGTTTGAAGCTCTTCCTTCCCAACTGATCTGCCTTATCATCTTCCGCTTCCTTGTTCACGACCCCAGGGCTCATCGGCTCGTCATCCCCGGGGGAACTGGAAACCAAGTCGGTAGGGTAACGTCAAACCATTTGCCGTGTTCCACTTGGCACAAAGTCGACATACCTTGAGCACAAATCTCAACCTCGAGATTGAGAAATTTGATCTAGCGAATCAGCATGAAAATAGACTTTGACAGATTCTTCCCTGAGCTCCTCTACTCTCTCAATCTCCTTCTGCAACTCGTATTCTTTGATTTGATTTAGACTTCTTAAGTTCCAAGTCATCAAGTGCCTATTCTTTGATTTTTCGGTTATACTTCTCAAGTTCCAAGTCATCAAGTGCCTTTTTGGATTCTTCAGCTGCCTTTTTAGCTTCTGCTTCGGCCTTCATCCTCTAGGCCTTCTCCGTTACCAGCTTTTGTTACAAAAGTATGTTTTCTGTGTTCAACTTATCACGCTCTTCCGTCATCAGCTTCACTTTATTCAAGGAATCCTCCATCCTGACCTTGTCACTAACCAGTTGACCGATACTTCTTCAAAGTTTTTCTTGATGTCCGGAAGAACATGCAATTCATCCACGACATACTTGAAGAAAGTAACCATAATTGCTCCTCCAAGACACCAATAGGTCAGTTTCTCCAGATAGTCCTTCATCTCCTTGGGTGTCTTATTCTTGAAGAGTAGCTCTCCCTGCTCGCGTAGGAGTCCATAAAGCTCTTCCTTGGTCATATTGATCGGTGGTGGAGGAGCATCTTTGATGTCCACTACCTTCCCTTTGTCCGCTTGGCTTCCTGAAAGCTTAGGTCCCAAGCTTGACTTTGCCGTTGTCGGGCTGGTACCGATGACATTAGATGAAGTGTTCTCATCCACTTTCTGTTTTTTCTTTGGAGGGTGGGGATGCACTTCCGGCTTAGGCACCCCGGATCCTAAAGAACCAGACTTTGCAGCTGCCGCCTTTGCTGCTGCCTTCGTGGCCATCTTAGACACTAACGCCTTCTGGTTCTCAGATGCCATATGTTCTGCAAAATAATAAACAATGGAGTTAGAATTTCAAGAAAGGCGGAATAACTTGGTAAGTAATTAAGCATACCTAGCAGTGCTCGGGTAACCGACCCCTTATGTGATAATAGGCTCTAACAGTCTATTTCACCCTTTTGTTGAGAAAAGATTTGAAGAACTATGACTACCTCCTCCTTGGCCGCCAACAACTCATCATAGCTAATTACATACTCTTTCGACTTCTTCGAGAAGTGAGCTTGGGTCTAGTAGGGGAGTAGGTAAAACGTCGGACTCCAGATTTGCCGACTATATTCTCTCGCCTTCCCCATAAGGCCGGAAGAACACAAAGCGCTCCTTAAAATTTTATAAGAAGACTGATATATTTTAAATAATTTTCCACCAAACTCGACCTGAGAGCTAACCAGGAAAAGCGATCGCCTTTTTCATCACGATAGGCGGAACATGTGGAGAAAGACATCCACATAAAGTCAATATGAGGGCTGAGCACATAAATATAAAGCTCCGAATGAAGCCCCAGGCGTTTGGATGGAGTTGACATGGAGCCTGTAACGTCCTAATTCCTCAATTCGAGAATAATGTCCGTTGGAAACACTATTCTGAATTTCTGAAATTATTTCGCGTCATTTCGAGTATCGACATCTAAGCACAACTTGCCTAAACAGTCCAACGCATGCTTAGGCTTCCTCACTTTCAATAAAAAGATTCTAAATACATTCCATTAAGGAAAAACCAGGGAGGAACCCGCATTTGGCATGCTAAGGTTCATAAAACTCCTTCCGGAAATCCGGCAAAGTTTCCCCTGAAAACTGGACGTTTCCCAATTTTCAGATTCACCTGAAAACCAACAAAACACTAATACAGTTCATAGCATTCCATAACTAGTTCAATTCTATAACCAAATGGGCCTCCATGGCCAAACTGAGACATTCACATCAATTCTCAAAATGGTCAATCCAATACATGCATTTACATTTATCAACCCTTACAACACTGTAATAACAATTGAAACTCAATGTCCTATGACTAACTAGCAGCTACGGAGGCAGAAGTATCCGCCACAGGACTCCGGCTCTTCATCCAACACTACTAGATCCTTTCCTACAACTGAAGATATTTTCCCGCAACGTGGGATGAGACTATGTCCCAGTGAGTGTTATAAGTGTGTGCATTGGGGGGTGAGCATTACAATTACATACGCATCATACATGAATCACAACACAGGTAACTAGACTTGAAACAACATTCTCGCTTGGGCGAGAAAACCAGAAAAAAATCCCCTTGTTTCTGTTGATATTCTCGCTCAAGCGAACAACATTCTCGCCTTTGAGCGAGAATACGCCTGTTTTGGAGGTGCCAATTAGATTGGAACCCTATCGTATAACATATCAAACTGAAGCCCCAGATCTTAGATTTCTATCCAAGTGGAATCACCTCAATTGGACACCCATAACTCTAGATATTTGCAATTTAGTGCACCAAGGTCACTAGGCTTAAAACCCCGAAATCAAGCAACAACATTGGTTTTTGCCCCTCTATGATTTCCAATCAATCCTCTCCTTCTCAACCTAATTCCTCTCCTCCAGACCCTTATTATAACTTAGTTCTTCTCATCCAACTCTTCCCCACTCTAATTCTTGATAATTAAATTCCCTTGGCCATGAAGCTTATTCTTCCACACTTAATGGCTAAGATCTAGGGTTGTTGTTCTTCTCCTTAACTCTTGGCCCCTCCTCTAAGCTCTTTTAAAACACATGGTTCCAAATGGATTTCCCTAATTTCTTGTCTGAAATCACACTTAGCCTCCGAATCCTCATCCTACTTCTAATTCCTCTCTTGGCTAGGTTCACCGCCTAAGGCTTCTCTTATGTTTCCTAGGTTCCAGTTTCCGAGATGTTACAGAGCCCACTTGTAGGAACTGTAAAAGGCCCAACTTCAAAAGTGGGAGAAGGGCAAACGAACCCCAAATCCTCGAACAGTGCCTATATACATAGGGACAAATAAGTTATCCGTTATAATTACCCTGACTATAGATTCGAGCCTTCTCCCTAGGAAACACCATTTCCCATTCTTCTTCGTGTCCTTCCTGGATAGTTTCCCAACATGGCGAAATGCTAGCTCCAATTCTTCCTCCGAGCTATACCAAACACGACATCTGAGAGCCTCAACGTCTATCCATCTAAGCTCCTTTGAATTTGGACGAATCAGAAAATTAGATTACTGGAGAAGTATGAATTTTCTATTTTCCCATCCCGGACGTTGTAGAAAGTCCCAATAACTTTTCATCAGACTCTGAGTCTGAAGACACTAAAAGAATTCAGGTGAACAAACCCCGACAAATGTAGCAGCCTCTTTTTTCGGGCACTTCTTGGCCCAAGCTAATGGGCAAACACTCTCATAACACAATGTTAGGGTGTTAGTATTTGATGATATTGAGGACCCTACCACCACTTACTACAGTGGACCTAGCCTACTCATCAGCTAAAACCTAGAAAGTTAAAGAGCAAAAACTTGAAGTAAAGTAGCACAACGCTAGGGGTACCTTTGAGGAAAGTGTTGTAGAAGCTTTCTACGAACTCGTGCAAGCCTAAGGGTTCGAATGGCTTTTCAATGCAGGGAGATCCCACTGAAGAAATGCAAAAGAAGAAGAAGCAACAATGACTCTCGAACGATGGAGAATATGAAGAAAACGGGCAAAAGTGGTAACAGTAGCTGCCCTCATCTTTTTAAACAAATTTGAAATTTTATCAACGACCAGGATCATGCCAACTCTGTTGGTGCAACGGCCCATTTGAAACAAGATTTCGACACGTGGCCCACCACTTAGAAACTCAATCGTCACGTCCATCAATCAGGATACGAAGCAACACCGACCACGATGAACCCGACAGTACGTCCCGGACAATGAACTTACTTTCGAAATTCTAAAATTTGACACCCCTGTATCATTTAAAGTCAGATGCTATCCTTCAAGCACCTGACTTGAGGGGTAACAGTTTTGGACTGAGTACGAGCTCAGACTTTAGCAACCTGGGTGTCCAGACGGATGAAACCGAGCTGATCTCTAATTACACAATGACGGACAAGTAAACAACGACTTTATAACTTAACATGTGATGTAGACCGGCC
Source organism: Sesbania bispinosa (assembly GCA_026901365.1). Classification (NCBI taxonomy): domain Eukaryota; kingdom Viridiplantae; phylum Streptophyta; class Magnoliopsida; order Fabales; family Fabaceae; genus Sesbania; species Sesbania bispinosa. The sequence continues at coordinate 4,109,930 of QLOH01000005.1, forward strand.
GAGTACCATCACGGATTGTCGACGTGCGCACCTCGACGCGTGTTCTAAACCTCCCCATCGCACATGGGGATGACTTAAAAAATCCGTTATAAACTTCCTAACGGCCCTTTCCCCGCCTAACTTGTCATATAAAATACTCTGCAAGAGTTCCATTTCAGGTATGCATTCATTTTGAGTACTGAAACCCTTGCTGAAATTTTCACTGACTTGAGCGTCAGAGTCCTTGCAGGTTTACCACCACCGTACGCCACTGTTGCGACTACTGCGAAAAGCTTCCTCAACCACCGTGTGCATATTTTGGAAGATCAATTTCCTATACCAAACATGTAAGCTCAATGCATCATGAGAATTTTTTGTAAGCTATATTATATTCTTTGGCTGTTAGGCTTTGGTTTTAGCTCAACTCTATGTAATCTTCTAAACCTAAAGTTTCTAGGTTTAGAAATAAAATTTATTTTTTCTTTAGACAAAAAAAGTTGGACTTAACTTACTAGTCATATTAGATAAATCAAAATTAATTAAGTATTTGATTTATTTAATCTAAGAAGAAGATGATATTAGAATAGTGAAAAGTGTAATAAAAATACAGATTGAACTATCTAGTTTAAAATTGGTGATCAGTTGTGTAAAATCTTTTTGATGAATTGAACGATCTCTATTTTAATCTTTTATCTAATTTTAATTTAACCAAAAATATTGTTTAGCTAATTAACAGTCTGATGCTAGGTCAAAAACACCATATATAAATAGACATTCACACATAACTCAATTTTTGGCACACCTATATAATACTCATCTTCTTTCTCTATCTCTTTCTTCATATGACATTTTATCACTTATCACATCTATCACTTATCTATTTTCTCATGCTATATTTCACTAGATGTCTATTAATTTGTTGACGTAAAGATTAGAAAGAGAGAAAGAGACGGAAGAGAAATAATAAAGAAAGACCAATTTTACTTATTTGGTTCAGAAGAGGAATGGTAAAGAGGGAGTATTTTTTAGTGGGTCCAACACCAAATTATTATTTGGAAACTTTGGGAATTGAAGAGAAGTCATAGGACGGAAAGCAAGGGTTGCTTTTTCCCGCCTCCTCCTCTTTTCAATCTACCCCCTCTACCTAAGATCATCACACTCACATGCACTTTTCTTCCTCCATTTGTGATGTGAATCCAACGGGTAAGATTAAAGAAGAGATGGTGACATGGTTTTTAATTAAAGCCCAGTATCTTAACTCCAGAAGAACAATTCAAGAGGTGGGCGGCCAAGGGGATGCATGGCTGAATTATTTTCTTTGTTTTATTGCTTTCAATAAATCATGTGGCTGTTACAAATATACCATCATGTGGCTGGTTGTTACAAAGGAGAATTGAAAGGAGTTAAAGTTGAAACTGTTGCAAGGAGACAAAGGAGTTAATAGCATGGAGGTTACAACTTGAGGAATTGTGGGTTGATTCATGAGCCTTCAAATTGCGGCCAACATGTGTTTAATTTGCTGAATTGTAACTGTTTTTAAGGACAACCAACAAATGCAATTCAATTAGTTGAATCGAGACTCATAAAAGGGCGGCCAACACATGTTAATGAAGCTATTCAATTTGTTGAGTAGAGCTAATTAAGGGAGCGGCCAACATATGCTTAATGCATATTATACTCATTCATTTTGGAGCATTACTTGGCTGATTCACTTGAGGACTTTAGCGGCCAAAAGGAAGAAGAAGTACTTGGCTGAATTTTACTTAGAATCTTGGCTATAGCTACAAGGGTGTAATGGGCGGCTACATGGGATAATTAGGGCTAGACTTTTAATTGCTTGTTGTTGTTTCATGTCTTGTTTTTATTATTATTTAGTAGTATTATTAGGAGAGTTACAAGGCTGAATGTAGAGAGTCATGCGTGGTGCGCATGAAGCTATTTAAGGGAGCATACAAGCCATGCAAGAACACTTACAAGTTTGAATTAGAATTTTTATTTCATATTGGAGAGTGTTTCTCTAATTCTCTTGTTAATTCAAGAATTGAGTTTTATCAAGGTCCTTCATCCCTTTGTGTGTATAACTCTTAGGCTTATCTTCCATCCTTGGAAGTGTGACGTCTATCATTTCCATTCCATTTTCTTCCTCTTTCAATTTTTTGTTTTAACAATTTCCCCAAATTCTTAGTTATGAGCATTCCAACCTAGATAGATCCGTAAAAAGAATCCACCCCCCTTGGATTCTCGTCATTGGTATCAGAGCTTCGACTCTGGGTTTGGAATGGCGATGGAAATTTACTACACAAAGTGTTTAATTGAAGGCCACCCATGTATAGTTGCATACGATTATGGAAGCGACAACAATGTTGTGAGTCAAAGATTGGTGGAGAAACTTCACCTACCAACTTGCTTTCATCCGAATCAAGCATGGGTCACATTCACTATGGGGCAGTGTGTGAAAGAAGTATTATGTGATATCGCTCCCATGGACTCTTGTCATCTTCTTTTAGGGTGGTCATGGCTTCGTTATAAAACACTCAATCTTGAAGAATGCTCGCTTTCTTGAGGCATGAGGGACGATAGATTAAGTTGAAATTTCTGACACCAAGCCGAGCCAGTGAGTATAATGTAAGTTAAAGGAGAAAATAGAAAAAGAAAGGAGAGAAAAAGAATCAAGAGAGAGTGAAGAAAAAATGAGAGAAAAAAAAGAAAAAGAAAGAGAAGAAAAACCACAGAGAAGAAATAGAAAAAGAACTAGAGAAAAAGAGCGAGGAAATTTTATTTGTTAACGATTGTTCTTCTACTATTTGTGATGTTAAATTACAGGAACAAGAGGATGAACATGTGAATGCAATACACCAACCCCTATGTTTGAAGGGGAAACTTGTTGATATGTTCCAAGTGCTCCATTGTACATCCAGCCCGATGTTGAAACACGACCTCTTGAGGATGATGAAAACCAACACATGGAGTCTTTTGATTTTGAAGCTAAATTACATTTGTTTAACAAAGAAACTCTACAGGTTTGTTTTACAAGAAGAATTGCCCTTGATCGTGGTGTTTGGGTTTGGAAATTAATAATGAAGACTTCCTTGATGCATAAAGAAAGAACGACCAAATCTGAATTTTTACAGGTTGTGTTTGATCCTGGAGGTTGGGTTTGTTCATTCCAATGTCAAGTGAATAAAGGCTTAAGATTCGGGACGAATCTTCTCGAAGAAGAAGGGTATGATGTGAATCCAACCGGGTAAGATAAAGAAGATGGTGACATGGTTTTAAATTAAAGCCCAGTTATCTTAATTCCAGAAGAACAATTCAAGAGGTGGGCGGCCAAGGGGATGCATGGGCTGAATTATTTTCTTTGTTTTATTGCTTCAATAAATCATGTGGCTGTTACAAATATACCATCATGTGGCTGGTTGTTACAAAGGAGAATTGAAAGGAATTAAAGTTGAAACTGTTGCAAGGAGACAAGGAGTTAATAGCATGGAGGTTACAACTTGAGGAATTGTGGGTTGATTCATGAGCCTTCAAATTGCGGCCAACATGTGTTTAATTTGCTGAATTGTAACTGTTTTAAGGACAACCAACAAATGCAATTCAATTAGCTGAATCGAGACTCATAAAAGGGCGGCCAACACATGTTAATGAAGCTATTCAATTGGTTGAGTACAGCTAATTAAGGGAGCGGCCAACACATGCTTAATGCACATTATACTCATTCATTTTGGAGCATTACTTGGCTGATTCACTTGAGGGACTTTAGCGGCCAAAAGGAAGAAGTACTTGGCTGAATTTTACTTAGAATCTTGGCTATAGCTACAAGGGTGTAATGGGCGGCTACATGGGATAATTAGGGCTAGACTTTTAATTGCTTGTTGGTTGTTTCATGTCTTGTTTTTATTATTATTTAGTAGTATTATTAGGAGAGTTACAAGGCTGAATGTAGAGAGTCATGCGTGGTGCGCATGAAGTTATTTAAGGGGCATACAAGCCATGCAAGAACACTTACAAGTTTGAATTAGAATTTTTATTCATATTGGAGAGTGTTTCTCTAATTCTCTTGTTAATTCAAGAATTGAGTTTTATCAAAGGTCCTTCATCCCTTTGTGTGTATAACTCTTAGGCTTATCTTCCATCCTTGGAAGTGTGACGTCTATCATTTCCCATTCCATTTTCTTCCTCTTTCCATTTTTTGTTTTAACAATTTCCCCCAAATTTCTTAGTTATGAGCATTCCAACCTAGATAGATCCGTAAAAAAGAATCACCCCCCCTTGGATTCTCGTCATTTCATGAAACAATAAATAAAAACAATTAAAACTATAGTCTAGAATTAACCTATGTAGCCGCCATTTGTACCCCCTTTGTGGCTATTCATCTTTCTCTTAATTATGGAAATATAATTCAGCTATTGGAACCCTATGATAGTCGCCCCATGTGACTAAACAACTCAGCCAAAATATGTTACAATTTGAATGAAAATGATCTAACATTAACAGGTGTTGGCCGCCCACAATGAATGGTGTTTACTCTTCAATTTTATCACATGTTGGCATCTACTTTATGAGCATAACTCAGCCCTTTATTGCACATGTTTGGCCACCTCATTTAGGTTAATGAATCAGCCATTTGATGCATTGGTTGGCCGCATTTGATAGCCTAGAAGAAACCTCCAACAAGTGCTTCAATTTGTAACCCTTGTGCCATTAATGTTTGTCTCCTTGTAACCGTTGCGGCTTTCAATTCCTTTCAATTCCTTCTTGTAGCAACCAGCCACTTCATGATTCATTTGTAACAACTACAATGTTTATTGAAAACAATAAAAATAAGAAAACCAACTAGCCACAACTCCCCTTGGCCGCCCACCTTTTGGAATTAAAATAGCTGGGATTTAATTAAAACCATGTCACCATTTTTTTTTAATTTTACTCGGTTGGATTCACATCATACCCTCCTTCTTCGAGAAGATTCGTCCCGAATCTTAAGGATTTATTTGTTGGCTAATTTATTTAATTCACTAACTACTGCAAGAAATCAATTGCTCCCTCCTGGGTCGAAGACATGTTGCTTGTATCCCTCTTTAGCTTCACATGTTGGTAAGCTATTGATCATCAACGAAACAAACAAAAACCTCATCAAATTCATAACCACGCACATACTCAATGAATTGGAATTGAATCTCATTCAAGTGGTGACTATGAAAATCGGTAACTTCAAACAACAAATGAACCCCACTCTCCAGGTGCAGGGTCTCTTGAATTTGATTCTGAAAGGTGCGTTGAATGTGTAAAGGTACGCTAGGAATGATGTCGACTTGCTTCTTCAAAACAAGAAAACTTTTCCTCCCGTTCCTGTAAATTTAAAACATCAAACGAAAGAAATGTAACGTTAGAGTTGTCATCTTCCTCTCTATGTTGTTTTCCTATTCACGCCGCCCGCTCTATCTTCATTTCTCTTTCTTTTTCTATTCTCTCTTCTCTTTTGTTCTTTTTCTTTTTCTTCACTCTCTCTTGCTTCTTTTTCTCTCCTTTCTTTTTCTATTTTTCCTTCAACTTACATTGATACTCACGGCTCGGCTTTGGTGTCAGAAATTTGAACTTAATATTACGTCCTTCATGCCTCAAAGAAATCGAGCGTTCATCAAGATTGAGTGTTTTATAACGAAGCCATGACCATCCTAAAGAAGATGACAGAGTCCATGGGGAGCGATATCACATACTACTTCTTTCTCGCACTGCCCCACAGTGAATGTGATCCACGCTTGATTCTGAAGAAAACTCGTTGGTAAGTGGAGTTTCTCCACCAATCTTTGACTCACAACATTGTTGTCGCTTCCGTAATCGTATGCAAACTATACATGGGTGGCCTTCGATTAAACACCTTGTATAGTAAATTTCCATCGCCATTCCGAACCCAGAGCCGAAGCTCTGATACCAAATGACGAGAATCCAAGGGGGGTGGATTCTTTTTTACGGATCTATCTAGGTTGGAATGCTCATAACTAAGAAATTTGGGGAAATTGTTAAAACAAAAAATGGAAAGAGGAAGAAAATGGAATGGAAATGATAGACGTCACACTTCCAAGGATGGAAGATAAGCGTAAGAGTTATACACACAAAGGAATGAAGGACCTTTGATATAAAACTCAATTCTTGAATTAACAAGAGAATTAGAGAAACACTCTCCAATATGAAATAAAAATTCTAATTCAAACTTCTAAGTGTTCTTGCATGGCTTGTATGCCCCTTAAATAAACTTCATGCGCACCACGCATGACTCTCTACATTCAGCCTTGTAACTCTCCTAATAATACTACTAAATAATAATAAAAACAAGACATGAAACAACCAATAAGCAATTAAAAGTCTAGCCCTAATTATCCCATGTAGCCGCCCATTACACCCTTGTAGCTATAGCCAAGATTCTAAGTAAAATTCAGCCAAGTACTTCTTTCTTTTGGCCGCTAAAGTCCTCAAGTGAATCAGCCAAGTAATGCTCCAAAATGAATGAGTATAATGTGCATTAAGCATGTGTTGGCCGCTCCCTTAATTAGCTTTACTCAACCAATTGAATAGCTTCATTAACATGTGTTGGCCGCCCTTTATGAGTCTCGATTCAGCTAATTGAATTGCATTTGTTGGTTGTCCTTAAAACAGTTACAATTCAGCAATTAAACACATGTTGGCCGCAATTTGAAGGCTCATGAATCAACCCACAATTCCTCAAGTTGTAACCTCCATGCTATTAACTCCTTGTCTCCTTGCAACGGTTTCAACTTTAATTCCTTTCAATTCTCCTTTGTAACAACCAGCCACATGATGGTATATTTGTAACAGCCACATGATTTATTGAAAGCAATAAAACAAAGAAAATAATTCAGCCATGCATCCCTTTGGCCGCCCACCTCTTGAATTGTTCTTCTGGAATTAAGATAACTGGGCTTTTATTAAAACCATGTCACCATCTTCTTTAATCTTACCCGGTTGGATTCACATCAATTTGTTAGAAGTCGGTTTTCTTGCTTTGAAATCGATTTTTATTTGATAGATAGTAGGAGCATTATTGTCCCTATATATGGAAAAAGTAGTTACTCTCTTATTTTCTTTTTATTTTCTACTTAATAAAAAACCTATAAATCTACTCCAGTCATCACTTCTCTCTTCTTTATTTCTTTTTTTTTTTCATTTCTCCCTTCCATATTTCTCTCTTATAACCAAACACAGTGTAGCTCTTGACACTATAGAGGGTCTAGGTACCAACCATTATCCACACATATATGAATAGTTATTTTTTTATTCTTTTATATTTTTTTATCTTACAAGACATATTATATGATCATTTGATATTAATTTGAAATTGAACTTGATTTAATTTCTTAACATTTTATACTACTTTATTATTTAATATATTAATAATATTAAAAATTAATATTTAATTATCGTTTATTTCACTCTAGTTTGTTTATTTATTTTTTTAAGACCACAAGTGTTTTTTATGAGAGACAATCTTATTTAAGCTGGGTATGATTGCTATAGACGGTAATTGATTATTTAAGGCCTTGAATGTGACAGCACCGATTAAGTTAAAATAGCTTCTATTATTAGCTTATACACAAGCTAGTTGAATGTGTGAACCATGATATTTTGTCTCTTCAGTTTAATGATTGATTTTGTTTTTTAAAGGATCGGGTAAGAAATATATAGTGGATGCAGATGTGGTGTTACCTCATACCTGAGGAAATGGAACCACCAACGTCTTCTCCGTCCAGCAAAGAAAACATCTAAAAGCGGATGTTTACACCATGAATATGACTTGTGATAAGCATGAGTTACACGCAACTGGCTGTGTTCTAATAATGCCTTATCCCCTAATCATCCCTCCTAAATTAACGCCATAGGTAGTTAAGTAGTTGAATTTATGGCTAGCTAAGTGCAAAAATTTCAACCGGGTAGTAGAACTAGCTGAGTATATATATACACACACACGAGACTATCTCTGAAATTATATATTATGCATTACCTTGTTGATGTCTTGATGACAATGAATTAGACATTTTTCCGTTTATCAACGAAATCTACCTTTCTTGTTTTTCTTTTATTATAGTGTGGTTTGTACGCATCTCTAATCACTTAATGGGTGGAGCACTCCCGTTTGTAGTGTTACTGCCGTTAGATCTTTATCAAGAAATAATGAGCAATTAGTTCTAACAATACAACCATTGAGTTCCATACTACTAATTCCTAATGAAACTTTTTTTCCCTTCTTTCAATTCACTTTTCATTATGTTCGTACCAAAATGACAAATTTCAAAATTGGTGAAAGACAAGGAAAAAGAAGCAAGTAATTAACCAACCAGGAAAAAGGGTTATTTGACTTGTTCTCTAGACACGAAAATTGAATAAAGTGATTGATATTTGATATAAAAAAAATTATTCAAATGATGAGAAGTTTAATTTTAATATACTAGCTTCGAAAAAGAATTACTTGAGTTGTTCTCTAGCTCCACCGTGATGTGGATGTTCCCAACTCGATTAAGATTGTCTCTCATATAAAATACTATAAACCAAAAGATATTGGCTTCAAGACTTGTAAATAAAAAATATAAGCATCTTCTCGATATATTAGGAATGTCAATGGGGCGCGGAGCGAGTAGTACATTACTTCTATCCATACCCGCTAAAATTAATGGGTATCCATGTGGGTAACGGGTATTCATGGGTATCCATAGTATGCATTAATGTTTAAGAATTTAAATTTTATAAAAGAAAGAAAGAAAATGTTATATAATATATTATAATATCATATTATATTAATATTATATATATATATGAATTATCATTATATAATACTATTATGTGTTAATATATTAAAAGTATTATTATAAAATAATATAAATAAATTATATCTCATCATAAAATAATAAAAAAAACCTAAAATTCAAATATATTTTATAGAAAAATATATTTTAATGAGTATGCAGATATCTGCGGGGCGGGTAATATAATATCCGTCCCCACTAATTTTATAAATATATGGTTACCCATTGCGGGTATATTCACGGGTATATATATCTACGGATACGATTTTTTTTTGTCATCCCTACTATCTTTCCTCTTAAATGATTTAGCACAATTTAATTCAAAATAGTTAGTCAATATATGTGAACCTTAAGCAACTCATATCAAGCATCTTCCATTGGAGTTGCTCTAATGAAGAGAAAATATGGAAAAATGATTAATTTATCTAAAATTCTGCATAGAATTAATTCTTCTGGAAGAGGTCTTATAAATAGGAATGGAAGAAGTATATGTTTGTGTTAAAGTTGGGTCTCAAGTGAATCCGCGTCAAAGCAAAGAATAATTGCTTTAAAAAAACATGTTTTTTGAGATGTGGAAAGATGTATTGGGATGAGTAAATGTAAGTTTGGTAAAGCCAGAGGTAAAGACAGAGGTGTCATTGTTGGATTCAGTTTTTCCAAAGTGAGAAATACGTTTGGAAAATAAACTATAAAGTTATAACATTTAATTAACGATAGAGATCATCATTAAATAAACAAATGATAAATTATAAACCATTGATTGAAAATGATGTATCTATTATAGTTCAAGGCGCACTAACAAATTCCGTCATTGTCAATGATGCAGGGCACCCATTAGCAACACATCCATCCACTTAATTGTATAAAAGCATAGTTTGAGTCCATAGCAAATCCAACTCGCACATTAGCGAACAAATAAAAAACGAGTAGTGAGTGTGTGTGAGAAAATAAGAGAGCAGGATGAAGAAACTGAGTGGGTGTGGTGTGAGTGTGGGTGCAATAGCACTAGTACTACTAGTGGCAGTGGTTGTATTGGAAGTGAGTCCAATGGCAGAGGCAGTGACATGCAGCCCAGTGCAGTTGAGCCCATGTCTAGGGGCAATAACATCGTCTTCACCACCATCGAGTACGTGTTGCCAAAAGGTGAGGGAGCAGAAGCCATGCCTTTGTGGTTACCTCAAAAACCCAAGCCTTAGGCAGTATGTAAACTCTCCCGGTGCCAGAAGGGTCGCTACCTCTTGTGGGGTTCCTTTCCCAACTTGTTAGTCCAGTCCAGTACCCTTTGTTTTAATTACGTCATAATCATATGATATTTCTAGTATATATATGTAATATTGTAAGGCTACCTGGAGCCTACGAATAAGAATGAGAGATCATTATACCCAATAAAACATGACGATGCTGTTACTCGGTGGTATTAGCTTCAAAATATAAATGTATGAGATGTATTATTAATTTCCGTTCTAGATGAGCTCCGTGATTTTACGATTGAAATAACTAGTAGCTACTATCACTACAAAAAATTCCTCTTTTAGCGACAACCAAGAGCCATGGCCAAGTAGGTAACCGTCGCTAAAACGCTCGTCGTTAATGTAGCAGTGACGGCCAATGCTAGGTTGCGACGATCTGGCCATCGCAAAAAGTCGACGCTAGTTACACGGCCATCACAACATAGCGTCGTCGTTGGCCGTCGCCAGCCGACACTATGTAGCGACCGTGTTGTGGCCGTCGGTATTCTTAGCGACGGCCTAACCGTCTCTAAACCTATTTCGTTATAGTATTAGATATTTTAGCGACGGTCAGGTCGTCGCTATTAATTGAAATTTTATTTTTTGAATTAAAATGGTATAAAAACGTGGTGAACGTAAAAAAAGATCATTGGGAATTTGGATTCTATATATTAAAGCTCCAAAAGTAGTACACATTAGTATTAATATAATTATACATCATTTTAATCTTCTTGATCTTCATCGGTCCTCTTCATCTTCATTGTCATCCCACCCATCTTCTTCATCCTCATTTGATGGGATGTCTTTATTCTCATATTCATCATCAACCATTGATTTAGGGATAGGCCGAATTATTGGTTTATATCGATTCTCAACTAAGCCTAACAATTGTTCAATGTCTACAACTGGTAAAACAGTTGAACTGCCATCAGCCTGATAAGGCACTTCATCCTACGCCCCATCAAATTCAACATGAACACTTGGTTTTGTTGTGATTGCCACAATCTAACCTCGTAAGTCTTTACATAATTTTGAATAAGAGACAAAATACACTTGTCTTGCTTTGTGTGCAAGAATGAATGGATCATATCGATTATACTTTCTACTCTTCTTTACTTCAATGATGTTGTATTGTGGTTGAACTCTTATGCCACTGTTTTTTTGTTGGATCACACCATTCACAATAGAAAAGAGGAATCATGTAACACAAACCAAGATACTCTAATTCATAGATATGGTGATGATTCCGTAAAAGTAATCTTCACCGCCATCGGTAAGTCCTCTTACATGCACACCACAATTTGTGGTCTTTTTACCCTTACACCATTCATTTGTCTGAAATCTGTACCCATTAACAAAGTATGTGCTCCATGATTTTTGCTTTAGAGTTGGGTCCCCAAGCTAATGATTTAACTTCATTGTTGATCACTCCATTTCGCTCATCACGAACCTAATCATAAGAACCATTTAAGATTAATTGAATTCTTATTATTGAGTAACCCATACAAGAAAAGTGGATGATCAAACTTACATCGTTCCTAAATCATGTTGGAAAGTCCGCATGTATTCGAGCTGAAGAATCCTGATCATCGATCGAGTGAAATTGTAAGAATAAGCTGAAATGGAACAAATAGTTAATAACTCATTCATTCCTAAACCATAAAGCCTAAAAATAGTAAAATCATTTCCACTTACTCAAGGTATGGTTTAATTTTAATGTTGGTGATTAGTATATGTACATGAGCTGATTTTCATTCATCGTCACTTAACCAGTGATCACTAGATATTTCTGCAGGGCGTCCTGACTTGTTCAACATTGACAATGTGGAATTGCCGCTTTGAAGTCCAGTTTGAGGATCATTCCTCAATCTAGTGTTTGCCAACAAACTTACGTTCGGAAAATAGTGCGAACAAAATATGTGGTCTCCCTGTGTAAGTGGAATGAGCATATTGAGCCTTCCATCATAGCCAAATTACCCATTGATCGTTTCGTATCTGCCATCTTTTTTAAAAAACCATAAATTGTTACTCGACTTAGATTAAAAACAAATTAAGCAATAAAGTCTTATTAAATAACCTTTCAAATGGATACATCCACCGATATTGAACTGGACCCCCAAGTCTTGCTTCCATAGGAAGATGGATAGGTAGATGCTCCATTGAGTCAAAAAATCCCGGTGGAAATATCCTTTCCAATTCGCATAGAATGATTGGTATATTTTGTTCCACGCTAACCACATCATCCATTCTTAATGTATTACAACATAAATCTTTGAAGAATCGACTTAATTCAGCAACTGGTTTCCACACACAATCTGGTAAGGATCGAAATGCAATTGGGAGTAAACACTCCATGAATACATGACAATCATGACTTTTCATCCCAAGCATTGTACCCCTACTGATATCTGCACATTTTGCAAGATTTGAGGCATAACCATTAGGCATTTTCAATTCTGAAATCCATTTACAAACCATTTTTGTATCTTTTGGTTCTAAAGTGTAGTTTGCCTTTGCTTTTCCCAACTTTCCATTACTCAAGCCAATCAACTCCAAGTCACCTCACGCACAGAACATAAGCACATCCATCCTAATATGGAAGACATTATCAAAGAAATTTTTATCTATATGCATGACATCAAGATTATGCCTTAACAAGTTGTCCTTCTAATATGGAAGATCCCAAAATATACTGCGTTTAACCCAATTATGAAATTGTCCATACCCTGGCAGTTTGGAACAATCATCATCTATCACCTTTGGAAAGTCTTGAACAAATTCCCAAATTTGAGGCCCTGTCAACATACAAGGTGGTCCATCATGCTCAGCCTTGTTTCTCGTAAACCCTCTTTTACTCCTTCTGAAAGGGTGATCACTTTCCAAGAATCTAGGAAGACAATCAAACCATGAGTTTTTTCCACCATGCTGCAACATGAAAACTTTTGTGTCTTCCATACATTATGGACATGCTAATTTACCATTTGTTTGTGATAGCAGGATGGGTACGGATCTAGAATTGAGCAAAAACAATCGGTTAGAATTAATAATAGGCACTTTAATTGCGAATTATAGTGGCTGGAACAACAACTATAATGCGCAAGAAAATGAAGGAAAATGAGATAAAATGAAAGAAATAGTGGAAGAGAATAAGATGGATTGGACGCCACTGAAGCAGGCAACCCCCACAACAGATAAGTCTGAGTGCTAGACGCCATTGATTCAGGAGAATCAGATAAGTCTTAGGTTGGTTTGAGCAAAACCACCAAGCCTTCTCAACTCACACATGAGGAGGAATTTGGGCATAATGCCTTTACTAATTTCATCAAAGTTGATAATTACAAGGGGGTGGGCTCCTATTTATAGGAAAAGGAGGTGGCTAGGTGGGAAGGAAAATACAAAATGAGTGAAAATTATCCTATGTGAGTCTTGAACCCATGACCTCCTAGACTCATAGCTAAGCTATCTCCTAACCAATAAAGCTCCTAAAAATAGCGCCCCTATGTAGTACAATATTAAGAAAATTATAAATAGGTCCTAATTACAAATAAAACTCTAATTAAGCTAATTAAGTCCTAATTAAGATGAAGTCTTCTTGTTGACTTGGTCAAGGATGGTTAAAGGTTGACCATGGGAGGGTTGACCAAAACATGGTTGACCAAGGCTTGGTCCAGCTCCATGCGCCCAAGTCAGGCCCAGGCTCCCCTTCAGCTCCGTTGCCAGCTCAGAGTTCCACTGGCAGATGCTATCAGTTTGTCATCCAGATAACATTTCATAGGTCAAAAAATCATTGATAGTCCACATCAAACATGCACATATGAGAAAGTTTTCTTTCGTGGAAATATCATACGTCACCATGCCTCCACAACTATTGGAGATCATCAATCAAAGGATGAAAAAACACATCTATATTTGATTTTGGGTTAGTTGGACCGGGTATTAGACAAGTCAAAAACATATATGGCTTAGTCATGCACATTTCCGGGGGGAGATTATATGGTGTAACAATTACAGGCCAACATGAATACGGTGAAGTCGAAGTTTGAATGTAAGATGTAAACCCATCATAACATAACCCAAATCTTACATTTCTTGGCTCATTTGCAAAATCAGGATACTCATTATCATAGTGTTTCCATGCTTCCCCATCCGATGGATGACACATTAATAAACTAGATTCATTCTTATTCTCTTGATGCCATCGCATTTGTGCAACAGACTCTAATGACATATACAATCGCTCCAACCTTTGAATAACTGGCAAATAGAACATCCTCTTCACTAGAACATATTTGTATCTTCCCTTCCTAACCATTCGAGGAACAAACCTCGGAGCATTACAAAACTTGCATTCAATTAAATGGTTATCATCCTTGTAATACAACATGCACCTATTCCTACAACAATCAATTTTTTCAGCCTTCAAACATAACTTAAACACCAATTTCATCGCTTGATAATAATTTTTTGGAATGCCGTTAGGTTTTGGAGCTACGTCAACTTGCGTAAAATAATCCAAACACTTTTCAGTAACATGCCAGTTAGTTTTAGCTACTAATAGCCTCATAGCTATTGATAACATAGATTTAGTTTCTCCATCATAGATTGGCTGATTTGTAGATAATAACATATCAAAAAACCGTTGGGCATCTACGTTAGGTGACTCGTGGTCATTATCATGTGTTTCATCATGTATAGACCTAAATGTGGCATACACCATCTGAGTCACTGAGGCAAACTAAGGTTCATAACTCATATATTCAACACTGTTATTATCATCATCCTCCAATTCAACAATATTAAACCCTTCTTCTCTATGTTCAGTCCATACCCAATAGTTTGGTTTAAATTCACACTTTAACAAATGAGCTCTGACTAATGGTGGGCTTAGATTCTTCTCACAATTACAATTCACACATGGACACCTAATCCCTCCTTCAGACATAAACAAATCTCGTTCCATAGAATTGTTAACAAATTTCGAAACTCCATCGATATACTCATGGCTTAATCTCCAGAAGAATCAATCCTAATATACATCCATCTACGATCCATTTGTCTACAATTCAACAATTATATAATTTCAGCATAACATTTTCACATATCCAACACAAACACATGCACAATTCTATATTATCAGCACACAACCAGCACCCTTAATAGGGTCTCACCTTTTGAGCTCAGCTCTCCAATACCAAACAACAAACAATTTACACAATACAAACACATGCACAATTCTATATTATCAGCACACAACCATCACCCTTCATAGGGTCTCACCTATTAAGCTCAACTCTCCACTAACAAACAATTCATACAATACACGGAGAAATGCAAATTGCATCAGTTTCATCACACATAGGGGTGAATACAATACCAATAGGATGCCCACAACGAAGCTTGATCATCGACAATGTCATTCCACGGTGGTTAGCGGTCGTCCTCTTCCCACGGTGGTTGTCTCGCAAAAAATAGTTGGTCAAATTGAAGAGTTTAGGGAGATGGAGAGGTTGAAGGAGGAAGAGAGCTTCAAGGGCAGTGAGAGAGACCTTGTGACGGTGGAGGCCGCGGTGGTCGGAGGAGAGAAGAAAAGGAAGAAGAACAGAGAAAGAAGAAAGGGGAAGCCGATCTCGTATATGTTTTAGAATTAGCGTCAGCCTTAGCGACGGCTAAGTCGTCGCTATTTTAATTTTTAAATAGAGACGACCAAGCGGACGCTACTGTCAACCTCGACCGTCACTATTAGTTAATTTTTAAATTGAGCCCACGTATAAATTTTCAAATAGTGACGACTTTTGTGACGGTCAGGTCGTCTCTATATTCAATTTTTAATTAGCGGCGAATGGTTCGTTGCAAATATAGAGGAAGCCGTCACAAATCTCTTTTTTTAGCCTAGCGATGGCCTGGTCGTCGCTATGTATTTCTTACTCATTACTAAAACAAAAAATCATTTTGCGACGGTCAGTGGACGTCGCTAAATACTCGCTTCTAATAACAAGTTTTCTTGTAGTGTATATACTACTACAATTGTTTGGGTCTTGCTTTATGGGAAGAGTAAGTTATCTGGATTGCCTCACCACGACACAAGTCAAAAGTGGGTCGTAACCAATATGGCTCGACCTAAAATGGATTTGTGGATTAATTGGATTGATCCACTTAATTCAAAAAATGAAAAAAAAAAACAAAAAAAAGTTAAAATTAAGAAAATAAAAAATGAGTCACTCCAACCCAATCACTAGTACAAAAATTGCATTCTACGACACCAAAAGACGATGATTAAAGGGCCCCGTTGTCGTAAAAGAGATGGTGACAAACTTATAATTATGCCCAATTATATAATGATGGATGAAAAATGTTAAACTATGATAGTTACAGGGACACTCGTCTTGAAAAATGTAAAACGACGACGATTCCCTGAACACCCATCGTGGTATGCTGTTTAAACATACCCCCTTCAAATTTCAGTTCTTCTTCGCACAGCGCCTCCCCCCGAAATCCTCGTCTCTCTTCACACAGTGACCCTAACACAAAACCCTCATTTCTATCCCTCCTCTGCTACCTCTTTCATTCTCTTCATCGTCCTCTGCCACGAGCTTGTTGCGCCGTTGAAGGAGGTTGCTACTTTCTCTGCCACGAGCTCATTGTCCTCGCACTTCCATTGCTCTGTTTTGCTATGTGCTTCCTTCTTCTTGTGTTGTTGTTGTGCAATATGGTGCGGTGTCAATATTCTGCGTGAGGTTACTCACCATAGAGTATATGGACTTGGCTAAGGTGTAGGTTGTTCCCACCCTTGTTCATGACCATTATGGGTTTAGTTAGTGAAAATGGAGTTAGGAACTTGGAAAAATAAATTTTACTATGTTGAATTGTGATGGTGCCTAATTGTTTTTAGAACTATTTAATATGAGGTTCATGAGTCATAGTTTCTATTGTCGATGAATTTGTTTATTAATGAGAGAATGACTCGACATTCTGGAAATGAGATTCTTATTATTTTTTATTGATGAATTTGTTGAAATGAACAGTCCCTTCAAGCACTGAAGAAGATATCTCAGGAGCACCCAACTGCCTATCTACAAGTTGGTGCTCATGGCTGTGCTTTTTTATTTGGACTTCTTCTCAACAGTTCAGGTAATTCATTAATGAAATACCTACATTTAGAGGATGTTATAGTTTTCGACAATCATGATTCGTTTGGCGATGGGTAACATTAGTGAGCAAGTTTATATTGACTTAATTTTATGTTTCAGCGGGTTGCGTTATCTACTACTTCAAATATGTGTAAGAAGCTTTCTTCATATGCAGCTGACTTTGTGATGGAAGTTGTTCCACTTCTGACAAACCTCCTTCAGTACCATGATTCCAAGGTAATATCATATTTTGTTCTCGGACTTGTCATGTAATGGATTTGTTAATTTGAGGTGTGGAAGATCATACAAGTTGTATTTGATCGTACAAGTTATTGTTGTCGTTGATCTAGAGAACCTGTGAATTTGCGACTGAGACAAAATCTGGGAGGAATTTAGTTTGTATTTGATTGTACGAGTTGTTGCTAACCTTGATCTAGCGAACGCTTTGATAGTAGAAGTTATTGCTGACTTTGATCTAGAGAATCTATGACAAAGGTTTAGAATACAACAAGCCTCTGTTAAGCACGAAGGCACTTTGTATCTTTCTGTTCTAATTTATCTGACTTTCAATACTGGCCCTGGCTTTACTGTCAATAATTTAACGTCTATTCATAGATCCATTATGACATGTTTTATGTTTTTGTAAACCGATGTTATGAACATAAACCATTCTTGACCACCTTGAAATAACACTAGAGACTAACTCATATAGGAGTTTTTCCTAGTGTAACATCCCAAATTGTGAACCATTTTATGAACTAAATTAGTAATGGAATATGTTTTATAAAAAAGAAGTGGGATTGGATGAGAGAAAATTGAGTTAGAATAAGAAAAAGAGAGAAATAAGAATTCTGAGTTATGATATTCTAGCTCAAGCGAGCCATTCTCGCTTGAGCAAGTATATCAGTAAAAGTTGCAAAGTTCTATTATGATTTTCTCGCTTGAGCGAGGAGGTTTTCGCTCAAGCGAGAAACAGGGGAGCCAATTGGGTGCTCTCTGGAAGAATTTCGCTCGAGCGAGAATGGTCTCGCTCAAATGAAATTCAACCAGAATAGGGGTGCTCTCTGGACGTTTTATGCTTGAGCGACCAGGACCCTCGCTCAATTTAGAAGCTTCTCGCTTGAGCAAGAATGCGAAAAGTGAGCATCCTCAACCCGCTCGCTAAAGAGAGCATCCCTAGCTTGAGCGAGAATACGTGTGAAAGTTTAAAAACCATAATTAGGGCCCAGATGCATTTATTTCCTTTTCTTCCCTTCTTCGTTTTAGAGTGAGAGAGAGTGGTTCTAGAGAGAGAACGATAAATTGGGAGCTAGAGGAAGCTTGAGGCAAATGGGACTCTTCAACTCCACCATTCCTCTTCTTCATTCCCTTTCTTTAGAGTTCCATTGAGGTGAGTACAACTCACACACCAACACCCGTATGGTTTATTTCTATTCAATGAGCCCTATCCTCTCTTCCCTTTCTCTTAAATCTTGTGAATGGTTGTTGTATTGTGTAGTTTGCTTTATGTTGATGGCTTGGGTTAAGATTATTGAAGTAGAAACATGAATGGGGGATTTTCCCTACTAGAATTTACTATAGGTATTTCTCATAATAGTATTGTATGATTTTGGTTTGAGCATCTTAGTAAAGGCCTCTGGCCCCAGTTAAGATTGAGAAAATGAGTTTTGGCTTCGGCCCCGGTTTACCCTAATAATATAAGAGTGATTTTCAGTTATGGATTTAAGACTCATGTGATTAGCACCCAAATGTTAAGGGTGATTAGTACCTAATGGTGGTGATTAGTACCCAGGGGAGGCATTCCTTGTAGTTTGAGCTCAGGTCTAACCCCACAATATATAAGAGATAAGACAACGCCTACCGGGTAATGCAACTCATGTGCATTCATGTTCAAGTTGAGATGAGTTGTTGTTATTAAGTTGTTTATATTACTCCTGGTGCATCCATTTGCCTGCTTCTCCCACACTACATGTTGCATAGTTGTATTCATTGAGGCATCTGTCTCACCACACGTTTTGTGCACTACATTTTAGATGCGCAGGCTCGACCCCTGATAAGTGTTAGAATTAAGTAAATTTCCATGTAATTACAACACTTATTGATGATGAATTGTTGAATTCATAATCCAATTTCACCCTTCTTAGCTTAATTTGTGGATCTGGTATTTATTGAAGTTAAATCAGAACTTGATGCTATTTTAATGAAGAATCTGTTAATTTTTACAGATGAAAAGCTAAGGTACAGGTGAAGCATCAAGAGTAGTGAGCAAGGACAGGAGCAGTATAGAACAAGCTTCAAAGGATGATAATTCAAAGGAGCCAGTTTTTGTTTCCTACGCTACATGTGCGCTGAGCGTAAGCAAATCGCAAGAATTCCTGTTCAGTTACTGTTTCCTGCGCTTCACCTATGCTGAGTGTAGGCAAAGCGCAGGAAACGTAACCCTAGCGTTAAAAAGAGCTATCAAACAGTTTTTAGAGAGACTTTTGACATTCAGAGTTTTTGAGCAGAGACGAAGTTGGAGAGAAAACTTTGACAGTCTCTAGAGACCATTCTGGAGCAAGAGGGAGATTACTGTTGAGATTTTGGCAAGCGTACCAATATCGCAGTAGTATAATAGTAAGAAGGAGTTGTCGTACCCACGGGGAACCGTTCAAAATAAATTCTTAGCAGCCAATCTAATTGAGTATATAGAGAGAAACTGTGGAATTTATTATTGTGATAATTAAGGAAATAGTGCAGTAATAAATTAAATAAAAAATAAATATTGAAGGAAGATTTTAATGGAAACTAGGATTGTTATGAATATAAATAAATATTACAATAAGAAAATAAAATAAAATAAAATATGAGACAAAGAGAAACAAGGATGAGATTGACAAAATAAAGAGAAACTAGGATTGAACTTCGTCTATCGCACCCCTTTTGTATTGTGGAAATCAATGATATCTAGGAATTTATAATTATAAATATTGAAGCACAAATAAATATTATTTCATAAAGGTTCCCACAACTATGAAATACTTATAACAATTCATGTTGGTTCCCACAATCACAAATTGCCCCAGCTTGAAGATCGGTTGTTAAAGCTATCAATAAATTGAACCCTATTCCTAGGTATTCAACCTATTGAGTGTTTTACCAATCAGATTTAGAAAATCGCTTCCCAGCGTATTTAAGAAATCACATCATAACTCCGGTACAAAGACGGAAGCTAAGCATTAAGAACAGAATAAAAACACCAATATTTTAAAAATAGAGATTCCTAAATAACAAAGAAAAACAAAAATACAATTGGGGATTGAATCGACTACATTCAATCCTAAAGAGAGATTTAGCAACTCTTGGTAGCCATTACACTCCAGAGATTGTCACACTTTTCTCCTAACTTCGTATCTGCTCAACAACTCTGTACTCTCTGAATGCATCAAACTATCTGCTAAAAGTCATTTAAATACTATTTGAAAGCCCGTTTACACTCTGTTTGTGGCCCATTACAAATTAGGCTATGTTTCCAGCGCTCTGCCTGCGCTCAGCGCAGGTGAAGCGCAAGAAACAGTACTAAACAGTCATTTCTGCGCTCAGCCTGCGCTCAGCGCAGGAAACAACAATAATTTCCTTTGAATTTTCATCCTTTGGAGCTTGTTCTACACTGTTCCTGACTTATCTCACTGTTCTCTTGATGCTCCAATTATACCTTAGCTTTTTATCTGTAAAAATCAACAGATTTCTCATCAAAATAGCATCAAATTCAGATTTAGTTTCAATAATTACAAAAGCCACAAAATAAAGCTAAGAAGGGTAAAATTAGGTTATTATTCAATCATTCATCATCAATAAGTGCTGTAATTTACCTGGAAATTTACGTAATTCTAACACTTATCAACTACAACAGAGTTGGAAGGCCTGGATGTTATTCTTCTTCTTAATTCTTTCTGGTTGTAATGGCTACCATGAGTAGCTAAATTTCTCTTTAGGATTGAATGTTGTCAATTCAAACCCCGAATGTGATTTTGTATCTTTAACATTTAGGAGTCACTGTTTTTTCAATAAACCAGTGTTTTTATTTCTATTCTTAATGCTTAACTTCCTACTTGTAACGGAGTTATGATTCGATTTATTAAATTAGCTAGGAAGCAGTTTTCTAAATCCGATTTGGGTAAAAACACTCAATAGGTTGAATTCCTTGGACTAGGGTTCAATTTATTGATAGCTTTTAACAACTGACCTTAAAGCTAGGCAATTTGTTAAACATCCAAGGGATTGGTGTTTAGGGAATTGTTCTAAGAATTTCATATTTGAGGGATCAATGTGAATAAAATTTATTTGTGTTCAATATTGATAAATTCATATTTCTAAATGTTATTGATTTTCAAAATCACATGAAGGGTGCGATAGACGAAATTCAATCCTAGTTTTCCAACTTAATCTTTCTCAAATATTTCCCTTTGTTTTAATTTCTTACTGCACTTTTTATTTAGTTTTCACCACAATCATACCACAAATGCTCTTCAATTACTAAATTAGATTGGTTACTAAGAATTTATTTTGTACTGTTCCTCATGGGTACGACAACCCCTACTCTTAAACTATTATACTGCTGCGATATTGGTACGCTTGCCAAGATCTCAACAAGTATTTTTGGCACCGTTGCTGGGGAACGATGTTTCAATTTAAATTCTTAGTTCTTTCTATTAAGTTGTAAATAGATTTTTCTTATTTTCTTTATTTTTCTGCAGTAATTTTTTTATTATTTATTTAACCCTGCTACGCTAATTCTTGCTCTAGTTCTTTGTGATTTATGATCTTGTGAGGTCAAGTACATGAAGACCAACTAGAATCTGATTCGGAAATTGAAAAGACCTCCAAGAGAATAGAAACAGGAAGAAAAAGCAAGGACAAGCGACAGGAGACAATTCCAACACTCTCTCATTTTCCACTGCTCCCAACACATCAACTCCAATTGACCCAAAAGCTGAATTAATCATGGTTGGCGAATGGAGAAATCTACCAATAAGAACACTTGGAGATTATGTTATGCAGCAAGAACCAGAATATTTTTCCAGCATACCAATTCATGGTAACTTCTCTAACTAAAACAATTATTCTAACAATTTTTCACAGGATTGGGGAAGTAACCAGAATCAGAGCTTTGGGTGGCAACAAGATGCTGTTTCGTTCTACATGCAACCTTCTTTTCAACAGCAACAAAGTTACTCTTAAGTTCAACAAGGAAGATCAAAATTGGATGATACCCTTGAAGGGTGGATCCTAGCCATGCAAGATGAGCTGAACCAATTTGCTAGGAGTGATGTTTGGACACTTGTGCCTAAACCCCATGGGAAAACTATTATAGGAACCAAATGGGTGTTCAGAAACAAGCTGTCAGTGGAAGGAAAGGTGGTCAGAAACAAGGCCAGGCTTGTTTCTCAAGGCTACAATCAGCAAGAAGGTATTGATTTTATTGAAACTTTTTCTCCTGTAACAAGGCTTGAAGCCATTAGGATTTTACTCTCTTATGTATTAAATAATAGCATCACCTTATATCAGATGGATGTAAAGAGTGCCTTTATTAATGGTTTTATTGAGGAAGAGGTCTATGTTAGACAACCACCAGGTTTAGAAGATACTACTTTTCCAGAACATGTTTTCAAACTGAAAAAGGCTCTTTATGGTTTGAAACAATCCCCAAGAGCTTGGTATGACAGATTGAGCAATTTTCTAATAAAAAATGGTTTTCAAAGAGGAAAAGTAGACACAACTCTTTTTAGAAAAATGTCTAACAAAGATTTCATTCTTGTTCAGATATATGTGGATGACATTATTTTTTGTTCTACCAATTCATCTCTATGCAAGGAATTTTCTAAGCTTATGTAATCTGAATTTGAAATGAGTATGTTGGGGGAAGTCAAGTTCTTCCTAGGACTTCAGATTAAGCAACAATCTGACTGTATATGGATCCATCAGGAGAAATATACTAAAGAAATGCTTAAGAAGTTCAATATGAATGATTTCAAGCCTATGACTACTCCTATGCATCCTTCAATTGTTCTTAACAAAGATGAAGGAGAGGAACCAGTAAATCAAACCTTGTATAGAGGAATGATTGGCTCATTATTGTATCTAACAACAAGCAGACTTGACATTATGTTCAATGTGTGTCTCTGTGCTAGTGGTCCAACAAAAGGCAAAGCACAATTGCACTTTCAACAGCTGAAGCTGAATATATTGTTGCAGCCAGTTGTTGTTCACAACTGCTATGGGTAAAATATCAGTTAGAAGATTTTAATATTGATGTACATTCTATTCCTGTAATGTGTGATAATACCAGTGCAATTAATCTTTCTAAAAATCCCATTCAACATTTTAGGGCAAAGCGTATAGAAATCAAGCATCATTTCATTAGAGACTATGTTCAGAAAGGAGTTTTTGATATAAAGTTCATTGATACTGATAATCAATGGGTTGATATATTCACAAAGCCTCTGACTAAAGATAGATTTAAGTTCATAAGAGATAATCTGAATATCTTGGCTTTGTCTGAAAAATAATTGAGTGCATATGAACATGCATCATCTGAATGTATAAGTGCATCTGAACATGCATCGTCTGAAACATATGGTGCATCTGAAGATCCTTAGTCTGATGACGTGGCAAGCTGAAACGTTTGATCTCCCTCTCTGAGAAACTGCTCACAGCACGATTGCACGTTCTCCAAGACTGCATTTGCCATCATTAAAGTTGTTTTACGGCTATTTAAGGGAGATGATTAAGACATTCAAGGCTACTGCTATCACTGTCTTTCTCTCTCTCTCTGCTGCAAGCCCTTGAGTTTTCTTGTGCCCTAAGCTCTCTGTCTTTCTCAAGCTTTCTTCAATGGCGTCCAAGAAATCTGCAGGAGGTCAGATTGTGCCTTCCAGAACCATTAACCTAGATGAACTTGAAGCTGGTGGCATCAACCTTTATGAAACTTTCGATTCATGTGGATGGACCAACTTCTTCTCAGTCATAGATTGTGCATGGCATGAACAGAGCGTCATTGACTTCTGGAAAAATGCTGAAGACATTTCAAGTCAGGACGACAAATATCAAGGTCTAAAGACTATAGTGTTGGGTGTGAAGGTTATTGTAGATGCTGACACCCTTGCTCAAGTGACTGGTGTTCCAAACTCTAGTGAGATGTTTGTGCCTGAATGGGAGTTGAGGAATGGAGGTATCAAGAAGTTTACCAGGAAGTTGTATGGGACTGAAGACCCCAGTGAAATGAAGAGTTCTCTCATGCATCCCAAAGCTAGGATTCTTCATGCTATTCTGGGTTGCTGCATCTTGCCTAAGCATGGAAGCAAAAATCACATTTCAGAACTTGAGAGGTTCTGTCTGAATAATCTCCTAGACAAGAATCCACTGAACCTTCCCAGGATCATTCTCTACAACATGCTGAAGAGGGTGAATGATTCAGCAACAAGCTTTACTCACAACACTCTCATCACCAAGATCCTGCTGAAGTTCAATGTTCCCATTGAGAGACTCTATGACCATAGAGGTCCTGCCCTTTTCTCACTGGTGAATATCAGGAAGATGGGCGTTCTTGTGAAGAAGCCTTAACAAGAAAGGACTTTACAAGAAGAAGCTGTGAATGTCAAGGCTAAGAGGACTGGGAAAAGCCCTCAGAAGGTGCTAGAAATTCTTGAGGATGAGTTGACCGGAGATCCTCATAAGGACAAGTTTGTCTCAGCACAAACCCCCACAAAGGTTTTCAAGAAGAAGAGAACCAAGGTGCTTCAAAAGGAAGTGTTAATTCAGAAGGAAGTACCTGCTGTAAAGGAAGTTCAGGTCATATTATCTGAACCTGCTCAGAATGTGCTTGCACAAACTGAGATTGTGGGTCAAACAACTGAAGTCTCTACTGTTGCTACTCAGCCTACTTTCACTATGAGAGGACAGGTAGAGGACAACAACAAGATAGAATCTGAACATCTTGAAGTTGTTTATGTATCTATGCCTATCCAGGCTATTCCTCTTGCTACCAGTCTACCTGAACCTGACATCAGAAAGGTGGTAGAAGAAATAGAAGAAGAAGAAAGGAAGAAGAAGGAAGAACAGGAGAAGCAAGACTATGCTCTTGCAATTACTGCTCAGCAAGCTGTGTTAGAGGATGCAAGACTTGAGCAAGAATCCAGTCTCAAGAGAAGAAGAGCCAGTGCTCAGTCTAGAAGGCAAAAGAGAAGAAGACTCTTTGCTCCTATTGTTAATGATGCCTCTCAGAGGGTGACAAGAAGCAAAAGTATTCAGCAAGAAGATGCAGTTGCTTTTCAGAAGGAGGCCAAAGATCAGAGGAAGAAAAAGTTGGAGGATCTGAAGAAAAACAAACAAGCTGATGAAGGCCCTGTGGCTCCTACTAAGAGGCCAAGAGTCATCTTTGGTAATGTGTCCACTTCAGAGGATGAAGCTCCTCCTCCTCCACCTAAGGTTGTTAGCACCATAGAAGAAGTGCCTCAACCTTCACCATCTCATTTATCTTCATCATCATCTCTCTCAGAGTATTCAAAATTAAACTCTGACAATGAAGATTCAAGTTGTGTCTGGTTTGGAGGAAATATTCCCTTATCTAGGGCTGAGCTGCTGAAAGAGAAGCCAAGAGATTTGAGAAGAGAACCTACATATGATCTTGCTCTGAATTTCAAGAATAATGAGCAAATGATGTGGGTTGCTGAAGTGCCTCACAAATTCTACAATGTACCTATCAAGGAAAGGCTGAGAGTGCCCAGATTCCCTAATCTGTATGAAGAGCTGCTATTTTTCAAGGAAGCTACACCTTTGCTCTCTACACCTCCTTCAAGGCTTATTTTGGAAACTGGTGCTGAAGCAAGGCAAAGAAGGCTGCATAGCTCAGGGGGAGTAAGTATCTCAGATTTTATGGAGCAGATAAAGCATGGTATTGTCACCCATAATCACAAATGGAGGCCACTGGATCCATTTTCTCAGGATCAACATCATCTATCCTATGAAGAATGGATTGCTGTCAGGATGCAGTGTCTTGAAGCTGAACTTGTTGACAAGGACAGTGGTTCTTTTGGCAAGAAGGACTTCAGACCACCCAGAAATATGCATACAAAGTTGTCAACCTCTATTATGGTGAATCCTATTAGGATAGTTCCAAGATATCCTTATGTTGACTTTTATCAGATGAAAGGGAAGTTCATTGCATATGAAGGTGGAGAGCCTCCCAGAGAGCTATCTGAAGAAGACTGGAATACTTGCAACTCTCTAAGACATTTCAGGATAATAGAGAAGCAACAAGAAGAACTCTTGACACTCTAATGGGGAAGTTAGCATAAATAAGAGCTAACCAATAGTCAGAACAAATCTCAGCAAATACACAATGTTGAGTCTCAGAAGATAATTATCAGTAAGTGAGAAAGTTATCTTGAGTCTCATGCTCTTAGAATTTTAATGGATTACAAATATAAAACATAAAGATGTTTATAAGAATATCTTTTCACAAACATTCTGTTAAATTTTCAGATAAATAATGTTTGAGAAGGATCATCTGAAAGCTTCAGATCGTCTTAAAGCCAAATATCATCTGAAGTGTATCTTCGTCTGAAATCGTAAAAGCTGTTATGAGACTTGGCTGCATCTTAAGGCTGAAGGTATCAGAATCGAGTGAAGACTTTTTGAAGACGTTGTTGTCTATGCAAAACGTTCATCTTCTTGGTCTAAATTATTTCAGCATAAGAGACAGACATCGTTTCTTAGAAACAAAAAGTCTGCAAATCCTGCTGCACCTACAACAAAAAGTTTTGTGTGCGCAGAACCTGCACCTGCAATCGTCCCAGGTTTTGCTGATAAAGAAATCCCAATGTCTTGGAGCATTTAATGCTATTTGACAACGGGAAACAGAGTCTCAAATGCTATATAAAGGCTTGTGAAGTTGAAGATAATAGAGAGAAGAATTCGTTGAGCCATTACGCTGCAAAAACGCTGTAAAAATACTCTGATATTTTCTTGTACAAATCTCATTTGATATCCTGAGTCCATCTCAGTTCTGTACTTGAGTTCTAGCTATCATCTGAAGATAGTGTTATAGAACATTCTTTGTTTAGCTTAAACAGTTTGGGTTACAAGCCTGGAGAAGCTTACTATATAAAAGAATACTTGGGTTTTACACTTGGTTGAGTGTCTGAGAGCCTGAAGAGGCTTGGTGAAAGAAAGAATACTTGTGGTAGAGCCTAAAGAGGCTTGACAGAAAAGAATACTTGTAATTCTTGCAAGAATAGTGGAAACCCAGTGGTGGTTTGCCTTTGGGACTAGACGTAGCTCACAGTGGTAGTGAGTGAACCAGTATAACTCTGGTTGTATTCTCTCTTACCCTAAAACTCTTTCAATACAATTTATATTCTAACCAAAAAGGGGTGTGAAAAGTATTCCAATTAGAGAACCTTAACTGTTATCAAAAATAGTTTTGCAAACATATTTTGAGTCTGAACTTAAGTTCAGAAACTACAGCAAAACTTCAGATAATAATTCATCGTTTGAAGACTTTTCTGAAACAGCTTTTCTGAAAAGTTTTCTTAAAATCTAAAGGTTTCCATTGAAACACTATTCAACCCCCTTCTAGTGTTTCCCTGTGTGTATTTTCACACAACCCAACCCTGAGGAACGGTGTGACGATATTACCACGATAAGTGGTCAACTAATAGGGAAGGGAACTGATGACAATCTGACTGATGAAGAAGAGGAAACCGAAGAAGAAAAAGAAAAATAAGAAGGAGAAGGCGAAGCCGAAGTAGAAGAAGAGAAAGAAGAAGATGAAATAGAAAAAATTGAATGTAAAGAAGAGAATGATGAAGAAACACAGGGAAACACTAGAAGGGGGGTTGAATAGTGTTTCTTTATATTTTGAAAGCTTTTTGAAAACAACAAGTTATAAACAGTTTCAGACAGGTTTATCGAGGCTGTCTGAAGTATTTGAATGGTTCCCGAAAATGTATTTTAAAAGGTTTCTCTGATTTTAAAATATTTGGAATAGCTTTTCAACGCCCTTGATATTAGTATAAACGAATTGACATGAGATAAGGGATAGAGAAACTTAGCCAAGGATTTATCCTGGTTCACTCACCACCACTGTGAGCTACCTCCAGTCCCAATGCCAACAAGCACTTGGATTTTCTCTTAATCTTTCACAAAGATTACAAGTATTCTTTTCTATCAAGCCTCTTCAGGCTCTACAACACAAGTATTCTTTTCTGTCAAGCCTCTTCAGGCTCTACAACAATTACAGTTAAAAGGAGTTTAAGCTTTTAAACTACACAAGTTTAAAGCTCAAAACCTGTTACGATGTACAGCTTAAAACTGAGGTATACTCAGGATATAAAAATATAAAGTGTACAAAGAAGTTTATCAGAGTGATTTTCTTGAAAAAAATTTGCAGCGATGATTCTCTTTTTCTATATGCTCTTCTCTGTTCTTGTTGCTTCTACTTGTGATGTTCTTCATAAGGGGTATTTATACCCATAATTTAATCCGTTAAAAAACCACCGTTTAGAGATAGCATTAAATGCTATTCAATCCGTTGTGAGACATACTTCTGAGCATCCTGATATATCTGACACAGTACAAGGTTGTATCTGCCAAAAAGGCTGCTTCAGGAATTGCTGCGCTGCTGCGTTTTCAGAGATTTCCTCAGTGGTGTATGAAATTCAAATGTACCAGGAAAGCCCTCTGTGTTTGTTTCCATAAACGTGTTCCAAAACGTACGAGCAGCAGAGACTCAAAATAGTCTTCACGCAAGGTTTCAGCAAGGTTGCCACGTCATTAATAAAACTTCAGACAGCTTCGGGTTCCAATCTTCAGACAGGCTTGGCTCTTCAGACAGCTTCATCACTTAAGACAGGTTGACCACTTTAGAAGGCCTGTTTCCCTCAGATGACTTGAAGCACTTCTTAACGACTTATAAAGCGTATTGTGGCTTGCTGAAATCACAGATAGATAGTTAAACACTTAAGAGTATCTGTGAAAATAAATACTGTAAATTTGTTAATCATTAAAACATGGAAATATTGCTGTCTTAAAACATCATAAAATTTCTTATGTTATTTTTGAGACACAACATTCTCCCCCTTTTTAATGATGACAACTTTATCTTAAAATTGTAAAATCTGAAAGGAGTATGTGGTTTTAATAATAACTCCCCCTCAGATAATGAACTAAATAGTTCTTCTTTGCTCCCCCTGAGTCCTGTAGCACTTCACATTTGAATCAGATTTTTTGTTAGTTTTAGTACAGTACTCCCCTTTTGTCATCAATCAAAAGGGAATCAGAGAGTAATAACCAGTTAAAGAGCAATAAAGCAAACAGGATTATAAAGTCAAGTAAGTAAAGTCAAGTATCAGAGCAAGTAAAGTCATTAATGCAGGGTTTAAACAGAAAATCAACACTTGAAAAAGTATGAACATAAGACAATGGCAATAAATTAGTCCTTCTTCTTCAGCAGGGCTTCAGACAGAAAGGAGATCAGTTCTTCCTTTGCCTTGTCTATCGCAGCTTCAATGGAAGATTTCAACTCTTGTTGCCCACTTCTTATCAGCTGTTGTTCATGAAGAATTTCTTGCTGATTCTGAAAAACCTTTTGTGCTTTCTTTTCTGAGACTTCACATCTCCGCTCAGATTCTTCACACCTCTTTTCAAGAGCCTTGGCCTTGGATTTCAGCTTCTTGTTCTCTTCAAACAGGTTAGGTTCAGACTCAACCAGGATGAGCTAAAGGTAGGGACACACAAATCTCAAGACTCCAAAACCAGGCTGTAAGCCATATTCTGAAGGATCGTAGACGGGGCAGAAAAAGGTCCCAACATACTTCAGCAGCACCCAAGCTTGGTTTAATGAATCTGCCTGTGGAGGAAAGTGATCTCTTAGGAAATGGTACTGAACATTTGTGAAGTGTCCAACACCCATTGTAGACTCAGCATCAGGACCACCACATCCAGAAGAAGACCCAACGGCTTCTCTGATCTTCCAGTAGGATTCCCACATCCAGTTCTCAAACAGGTGATTCAGACCTCCGCCTTCTGATATGATAAACTCAGGAAGACCTGCCCATTCGAAAGCAGTCATGGCTTCAGACAGAGGTGCTGATACAGAATAAACCTTAGGAACTTTCAATTTTTCATCTTGTCCTTCTTTGAGGGGATACCTAGGAACAATCCTATCAGGTTTCACCAAGATTTTGGTTGAAGGCCTGATTGAACTGGTTCTAGGAGGCCTGTAGCCTATCATTCCAACTCCTCTAGCCAAGTCTCTCTTGAACAACTCAGCTTCTGTGTTCAACATTCTGACCATTAGCCATTCCTCATTGGTTAGCTTCCATGAGTCTTCAGAGAATGGATTGATAAGATCCCATGTATGATTAGGAGGGACAACACCCTTCCTTATCTTCTCCAAACCATCAGCATTGTTGGAGTACAAAGCCCTTACATCAGACACAGTCTTCCTAGTAAGACCCTGATGAAGTGAGACAGTAGGGGCTGTTCTAAAATGATGCAGCTCTTCAGACAAATGCTGGAATTTTGGCAAAGGACAAGAGCCAAAGGAGGTTCTTATCAGTCTTTTGCATAAGTCTGCAATCTCAGCTGAAAGATTGAATTGATGATCAGATGAGGGTGGTGAAGAAGGTAAAGGTGTGTGAGGTGGAGATGATGATGGTGAGAAAGGTGATGAAGGTGAAGATAATGAGCTATCAGATAGCTGTATGCACAGAGGTGAAGGGGGTTTGGATGGAAAAGATGAGGGTTCAAGAACTTGGTTTTCTTGAGGTGCAGGGGGTTCAGACAACAGGTTGTCTGATGGTATGATGGGTGTAGGTGATTTAGGTTCAGATGGTATGAAAGGTTCAGAGGGTAATGGAATTAGCTGTGAGGTTGGTAGGGGTTGGGAGATAGGTGGAGAAGGTTGCTTTTCTGGTGATGAAGGAGGTGAGGGAGTTACATGATCAAACCTCACCTTGATCCTTTTGGAAGGTTTGGAAGCAGCAACCTCTTGAGCCTTAGCAGCTCTTTCTTTTTCTTCCCTTTCCTTAGCTTCCTTATCCGCTCTTTCTCTTTCTTCAGTTGAAAGAGCCCTTCTTCTCTTGAAGTATTGATTAGCCTTTACAAACTTCTGATACCTTCCAGCAATATCTGCTTCCTCTAGATGAAAAGCAGTACTTCTGGTAACCCTAACTACAGACACTGTCTGAGGTAGTTTACCCGTCTTCCTTTTCCTTTTAGGTGCACTTGACCTCTTTCTTTTTATTGAGGCTTCAGCAATGGCCGCTTGCTTGTCATCCTCAGCATAAGCAAGTTGTGAGGCTATTGCAAGAGCTCTATCAGTTCTCTCTTGCTCTTCTTTCAGTTCTAACTCTGCTTGTTCAATGGCAGTAGCCAGAGCAGCAACATGAATCAGTTCAGGATCAGAGGAGCATGCAGCAAGAGGTTGAGCAGCAACCGCATCGATATCCACAGCTTGTCCTTCCATTGTAGAAGTAGGCTTTGAAGGTTGTGCAGGTTCAGACACCTGACCCACAGTTTTAGACAACCTTTGAGAAGGTTTCTGAACAGGTTCAGACGCTTGAATCTGCACAGTGGAACTTCTTCTCTGAGCTTTCTCCATCAGCAAACTTTCTTTCATGGTTGGGGAGGGAGGCCTTGGAGTCAGCTTAATCTTCATGCTTTTCAGATTTGATTCACCAAACATAGGAATTGAATGGTGATCAAAGAGTTGGTGAACTGGAACTCTAAAATGTAACAACACCTTGGTGATGATGGTGTTGTGAGGAAAACTTCCAGCAGAATCTCTCATCCTCTTCTGAAGGTGGTACATGATGATATTTGGAAGATTTATCTTCTTCTTCTTCAGAAGGTGAATGAGGCAGAATCTCTCCAGTTCAGATACATGGTTTCTGCTGCCACTTTTAGGGATTACAAGTTCCCCAAAATAGCATGCAAAACCCTAGCCTTATCTGACATATTCTTAGCATCCAGACTAGCAGGAGAGGGAGTTCCATACAAAAACTCAGTAAAATGTTTCTGACCTCCATTTCTTGATTCCCAGCCAGGAGAGTAGACAGCGCCTTCAGTCTTGACGCCACAGACAATGGCCAAAATGTCTTCATCAATAAAAATAGATGTACCAAGCACATCAGCCTTGATGGTGGTGTAGATGCCTTGAGGGTTAGGGATTCCTCTGGTAGTGGCCCGGAAATCAAGTATACTCTGTTCATGCCAAGGTGAACAATTTGTGTTGAAGTATTCAAGCCACCCAGCTGCTTGAAATTCTGCATGAAGATCCATTCCTAGTGCTTCAAGCTCTTCCAGAAAGACACCCTTGGTCTTCACAATTTTATCAGCTCCAGACTTCTTTGGTGCCATTGTTGAAGGATGGAAAGAACTTGAGAGAAAAATGCTTTCTTGAAGACGAAGAATAGCAAAGGTTCTGAGAGGGTAGTGAGCTGTAACGTCCCAAGGACTCACTTCCTTACAGTACTTATAGACTTCTGAGGCAATGATGGCAGAGACTGGCCGCGCAGACATAGGGTAACGTGTAGAGTGGATTTAAACCGTCCCTTTATTGCCACGTCATTTGTTCATTTCAGACAAGTGCAAGATTTCAGACAATTAATTGAAATTTCAGAAACCCTAAAATTTCAAACATGTCACAATTTCAGACATACCGAAATTTCAAATGTTCATTTCAGACGACATACAAATCAGTTAGAAAATGCATGTATGTTCAAATTATCACGTATGAACTTAAATCTATCTTCATTCAGAGGTTTTGTGAATATATTTGCCCATTGATGCTCTGTTTCAATGAACTTTATATCAAAAACACCTTTCTGAACATAGTCTCTAATGAAATGATGCTTGATTTCTATATGCTTTGCTCTAGAATGTTGAATGGGGTTTTTAGACAGATTAATGGCACTTGTATTGTCACACAAAACAGGTATAATAGATATAGGAATATTAAAATCCTCAAGCTGATACTTCACCCAAAGAAGTTGTGAACAACAACTTGCTGCGGAGATATATTCAGCTTCAGCTGTTGATAATGCAATGGTGCTTTGCCTTTTACTTGACCAGCTGATCATGTTGCCTCCAAAGAAGTGGCAACCTCCACTGGTGCTCTTTCTTTCAATTCTGTCTCCAACAAAGTCAGCATCGCAGTATCCTATTAACCTGCGTTCTTTGTCTTTCTTATAGCAAAGACCAAGATTAGTAGTACCTTTAAGATATCTAAAAATCCTCTTAACAGCTTTATAATGAGTAATTCTTGGATCTGATTGAAATCAAGCACAAAGGCACACACTGAACATAATGTCAGGTCTGCTTGCTGTTAGATACAATAAAGAACCAATCATTCCTCTATACAAAGTCTGATTCACTGGTTCTTCATTCTCATCTTTGCTTAAATATGTTGAAGGATGCATAGGAGTTGACATAGGCTTGCAATCATTTAAGTTAAACTTCTTAAGCATTTCTTTTGTATATTTCTCTTGATGAATCCATATACAATTAGAATCTTGCTTAATTTGAAGTCCTAAGAAAAATTTTAATTCACCCATTAGGCTCATTTCAAATTCAGATTGCATTAACTCAGAAAACTCCTTGCAAAGAGAAGAATCAGTGGAACCAAATATAATGTCATCAACATATATCTGGACTAGCATGAGACCTTTGTTAGACTGTTTTCTAAAAAGAGTTGTGTCAACTTTTCCTCTTTCGAAACCATTTTTGATAAGAAAATTGCTCAATCTGTCATCCCAAGCTCTTGGAGCTTGTTTTAGACCATAGAGAGCCTTTTTCAATTTGAAAACGTAATCTGGAAAAGTGACATCCTCAAAACCAGGGGGTTGTCTAACAAAGACTTCTTCTTCAATGAAACCATTGAGAAAAGCACTTTTAACGTCCATTTGGTATAGCTTGATGCCATTATTTATAGCATAAGACAGTAAAATTCTAATTGCTTCTAACCTGGCCACTGGGGCAAAGGTTTCTGTGAAATCAATTCCTTCTTGCTGATTGTATCCTTGAGCCACAAGCCTTGCCTTGTTTCTGACTACTTTCCCTTCTTCAGACAGCTTGTTTCTGAACACCCATTTGGTTCCAATAATAGTTTTCCCATGGGGTTTAGGAACAAGGGTCCAGACATCACTCCTAGCAAATTGATTTAGCTCTTCTTGCATGGCTAGAATCCACCCTTCATCATGCAGGGCTTCATCAATGCTCTTTGGCTCTATTTCAGACAGGAGAGCAAGAGAATTCAAATGTCTGAATTTTGATCTTGTCTTAACTCCTTCTGAAGTGCTGCCAATAATTTGCTCTTTAGGATGATGTGACTTGTATCTCCAATCAGTTCTGTGGAATGGGTACAGCATCTGTCTGAGACTCAACATCTATCTGAAGCGGTTCAGTAACAGTAGGCACTTCAGACAACTGCTCATCTTTCAAGTTGCTGTTGTCATTTAGCTCCATTCCTGCAAAATCGTCCTCTAGATCTGATAGTTCCCTATCAGTCTCTTTCTTGTCATTGAATTTAACATGGATTGATTCTTCTACAACTAGAGTTCTAGAGTTATAAACTCTGTAAGCCTTAGATGTTTCAGAATATCCTATGAAGAATCCTTTGTAGATTTTGCATCAAACTTTCCAAGATCATCCTTTGTGTTAAGTATAAAACACTCACAGCCAAAGGGATGAAAGTAAGATATGTTGGGTTTTCTTCCTTTCCACAATTCATAAGGAGTTCTTTTGAGAATTGGTCTTACCAATATTCTGTTTTGAAGGTAGCAAGCTGTGTTAATAGCTTCTGCCCAGAAGGATCTTGGTAGATTGCATGAGTTGAGCATGGTTCTTCCCATCTCTTGCAGACTTCTGTTCTTTCTCTCAACAACCCCATTTTGTTGAGGTGTTCTAGCCACATAGAAATTGTGTGATATCCCATTCTCATCACAGAACATTTCAAAGTTTGTATTTTCAAACTCTCCACCATGATCACTTCTGATGACAGATATACAAAATCCTTTTTCATTTGTACCTTCTTACAGAATATTGTGAAATTCTTAAAAGTTTCATCCTTGCTTCTAAGGAATATAACCCATGTATATATAGAATAGTCATCAACAATGACTAAACCATATTTCTTACCACTAATGCTTTCTGTTCTAATAGGACCAAACAAGTCAATATGCAATAGTTCTAGAGGTCTGCTAGTAGAAACAACATCTTTACTCTTAAATGAGTGTCTTGTTTGTTTCCCTTTCAGACAGCTTTCACATAAAATGTCAGATTGTATGAGAGCTTGGGTAAGCCTTTAACCAGATTGTATTTTGCTAATGTTGAGATTAATCTCAAGCTGGCATGCCCAAGTTTTTGATGCCAAATCTGTTTTTCATCTTCAACAGAAATAAAACATTTAAAATTTTGACTTACTAGTTCCTCTAGATCAATTTTATACACATTGTTGTGCCTTTTAGCAGTAAAAAGGATTTGATCAGAAGAGTCTTTGACTATACAACCTTCCTTAGTAAAAGAGACAACATATCCACTATCACATAATTGACTTATGCTCAGTAGGTTGTGTTGAAGTCCTTCCACTAGGAGAACATTTTTAATAAGGATAAAGGTGACATACCTACAGTCCCTATTCCTGTGATCTCCCTTGCTGGTTTCCACCAAAGGTGACCACACCTCCATTTCTTGGTCTAAGGTTTTGGAACAAGACCTTTCTCCTGTCATATGTCGCGAGCATCCACTGTCCAGGTACCATTTGTGGTGTCTCTTTTGTCCTGTTAAACACATCTGCAAAGGAATAATCAAGTTTTTAGGTACCCATATACTTTTGGGTCCTCTTTTGTTAGACCTGGGTGTTGGTCTCTTTTTGTGTTTACACTGAATCACATTGTGTCCAGCTTTTCCACGTTGAGAACACCCAGTAACCTTTCCCTTGCCTTTTTAACATTAAAAATATGAGGTTCAGGTATGTTATAATCCCAAAAGCCTAAGCCACTTTTGTCAATGAAATGTCTTTGATCACCAAGTAATCTGTTCAAATTATCAGTTCCTTTGACAAACTTAGCTAAGTCTTTTGTCAGTTGCTCAACTTGCTTCTGAAGTTTTATATTTTCTTCAGACACATGTTGAGAACTACTGATGTCAGACACAAGGATCTTTTCCTTGAGCATAATGTTTCTATCTCAAGGGCTTCATATTTATTACACATTTCTGTGTGAGCCTTGGATAGATTCTTATACTCTTGAAATAGTTCTTTGGAGCTTTCCATCAGATCATCATACATTTCTTGAAGAGTTAAAGGAAATACCTCTTCTTCAGAGCTGTCTGATGATGGCAGGCTGGCCATAAGACATAAGTTGGCCTCTTCTGAAGTATCTTATCTTCTTCAGAAGTAGATTCATCAAGGTCTTCCCATGTTGCCATTAGCCCCTTCTTCTTTTTGAAGAACTTCTTCTTATTGAATGTATTTTTCTTCAACTTAGGACACTCAGCCCTCACGTGACCTGGTTGTTTGCATTCAAACAAGTAATTTTGTCATTTGAGAATCTTTACCTGTCTTACCTCCTTTAGAGGTTGAAGGTTGATTCCTTCTGAATTTTCCTCTGTTTTGGAGCATTCTTTTGATCTTCCTACTTAAAAGAGCGAGATCATCATCTTCTGAGCTATCTTCAGAATCCTCATCTGTTTTCGAAGTTTCCTCTGCTTGCATAGCCTTCATCTTGCCATGCCTAGACTGACTGGTATTGGAGTTTAGAGCCAGAGATTTCTTCTTGTTGTTATCTTCTTCAAGCTCAAGCTCATGAACCTTGAGAGATCCTAGAAGTTCCTCCATTCTAAGGAGTTTAAGTCTCTTGCCTCTTGAATGGCAGTAACTTTGGGTCTCCAGGTCTTAGGCAAGCTTCTTAGAATCTTTCTTGTATTCTCCAGATTCGTAAGTTCTGCCCAAGGACCTGAGTCCATTTGTAATGGTCTGAAACCTCCCAAACATCTGATCAATGGTTTCTGTTTCTTCCATTTTGAACATCTCATATTGGTGTATGAGCATACTAATCTTGGATTGCTTGACAGTTTCAGTCCCTTCATGGGCCTGCTGCAAGAGTATCCCAGATTTCCTTGGCAGATGTACAACTGTGCACCTTCTCATATTCTGATTTGTTCAATAAGCATATCAGATAGCGTTTGGCTTGGCATTCCTCTGAACTCTAGCCTTCTGCTCCAAGGTCCAGTCAGCCTTAGGTATAGGCACATTGTTTAGCATGGACACATAGTCTCCATCAGTAACTACATCCCAGACATCAATGTTGTGCTTTCTATGAACAGCTTCATACGATCTCTCCAGTAGTGATAGTCTAATCCATTGAATGCTGGGGGTCTTGTGATAGATGCACCCTCAGAGATGTATTGCCTGTTGTTGTTTGCAGCTTCCATCTGGATCTTTTAATCCTCAACACTTGTTAGGTGCTCAACCCTGAGTTAAGCTCTGGTACCAACTGAAGAAACACAGGGAGAACACTAGAAGGGGGGGTTGAATAGGTTCTTTATATTTTGAAAGCTTTTTGAAAACAACAAGTTATAAACAGTTTCAGACAGGTTTATCGAGGCTGTCTGAAGTATTTGAATGGTTCCCGAAAATGTATTTTAAAAGGTTTCTCTGCTTTTAAAATATTTGGAATAGCTTTTCAACGCCCTTGGATATTAGTATAAACGAATTGACACGAGATAAGGGATAGAGAAACTTAGCCAAGGATTTATCCTGGTTCACTCACCACCATTGTGAGCTACCTCCAGTCCCAATGCCAACAAGCACTTGGATTTTCTCTTAATCTTTCACAAAGATTACAAGTATTCTTTTCTATCAAGCCTCTTCAAGGCTCTACAACACAAGTATTCTTTTCTGTCAAGCCTCTTCAGGCTCTACAACACAAGTATTCTTTCTGTTGTCAAGCCTCTCAGGCTACAACAATTACAGTTAAAAGGAGTTTAAGCTTTTAAACTACACAAGTTTAAAGCTCAAACCTATTACGATGTACAGCTTAAAAACTGAGGTATACTCAGGATATGAAAATATAAAGTGTACAAAGAAGTTTATCAGAGTGATTTTCTTGAAGAAAATTTGCAGCGATGATTCTCTTTTTCTATATGCTCTCTCTGTTCTTGTTGTCTACTTGTGATGGTCTTCATAAGGGGTATTTATACCCAGAATTTAATCCGTTGAAAAACCACCGTTTAGAGATAGCATTAAATGCTATTCAATCCGTTGTGAGACATACTTCTGAGCATCCTGATATTCTGACACAGTACAAGGTTGTATCTGCCAAAAGGCTGCTTCAGGAATTGCTGCGCTGCTGCGTTTCAGAGATTTCCTCAGTGGTGTATGAAATTCAAATGTACCAGGAAAGGCCTCTGTGTTTGTTGCCATAAACGTGTTCCAAAACGTACGAGCAGCAGAGACTCAGAATAGTCTTCACGCAAGGTTTCAGCAAGGTTGCCACGTTCATTAATAAACTTCAGACAGCTTCGGGTTCCAGTCTTCAGACAGGCTTGGCTCTTTAGACAGCTTCATCACTTAACGACAGGTGACCACTTTAGAAGGCCTGTTTCCCTCAGATGACTTGAAGCACTTCTTAACGACTTATAAAGCGTATTGTGGCTTGCTGAAATCACAGATAGATAGTTAAACACTTAAGAGTATCTGTGAAAATAAATACTGTTTGAAATTTGTTAATCATTAAACTTGGAAAATTGCTTTGTCTTAAAACATCATAAATTTCTTCTGTTTTATTTTTGAGACTCAACAATATCATTATCTATCATGCTCTTGATGTATTCTAGATTTCCTTGTTAAAACAAAATATGTCATCATTAAAAAGGGGAGAATGTTGAGTCTCAAGAAATTTATAAAAGAATCTCTAGGAGAACTAACTTATCTTCTATGTTTTAATGA
This sequence comes from Sesbania bispinosa, assembly GCA_026901365.1. Classification (NCBI taxonomy): domain Eukaryota; kingdom Viridiplantae; phylum Streptophyta; class Magnoliopsida; order Fabales; family Fabaceae; genus Sesbania; species Sesbania bispinosa. The sequence continues at coordinate 4,149,072 of QLOH01000005.1, forward strand.
ATACATATTTTGTTATTAACTATTGAAAAGATGCACATGCGTCTAATGGATTTATTCTGATTTCAGTTAAGCTGACCATCATTGATCTAAGGCATCATCTATGGTGACAAATCTGTCCGAAGGAGTCAAACTCTCTGAAGTAATTAGACTCTCTAAAGAAGCATAGTCATCTGAAGGTCAAAGCTTTCTGAAGCGTTCATTGTCTAAAGACATCAAGTCGTCTGAAGTCCAAAACCATCTGAAGAGTGAAGCCCTCTGAAGATTGCTGACGTGGACTACAAGATGTTCTCAAGTCTAAAGATTTTTTAGGAGTAAAGCCTCTGAAGTTATCTCCTTGAGTCAAAGCGTCTCTGCACCTTTCTCTAACACGCAAATCAGTTTTCCATTCCAAGGCATGCAGATCACTGCTTTTCAATTGTTTGAAACTCATGCACAAAAGAGGAAAGTCTGCTACGCGGTTTTTGCAGAAGGACAACGCAGTCTACAACCTTTGCAATGTGTTAGGAGATCATCTCACAATGAATTTAATAGCATTAAATGCCATCTCTTAATGGATGTTTCTCAACGGACTTCATTCACCCTCTATAATTAGCAACATTGAAAGCTCATGCAAGAAGTCAAAAAAACATAAGAATTAAGACGCATATACGTTGCCAGTTTTTCTCTTAAAAACAAGCTCTGATAATTATTTGTACATAAATTTTCATATTCTGAGTTCAACTTAGTTAGCTTGTACATTTACTTGTTAAGTTTCGAACTGACTTGTAGTTCATCAACTTAAACCATTTCTTTGTAAACACTTTTAGTGTCTGAGAGCCTGAAAAGGCTTGGTGGAAGAAAGAATACTTGGTTGTTGAGCCTGCAGAGGCTGTTGTGTAAACAATACTTGGTAGTAGAGCCTGAAGAGGCTTGAGAAAAGAATACTTGTAATATGTTCAGATTAGTGGAAAATCCAGTAGTGTGTTTGCTCTAGGACTAGACGTAGCTCACAGTGGTAGTGAGTGGACCAGGATAATTCTTGGCTAAGTTTTTCCATCCCTTAAACTCTTCAATTACGTTTTTAGCTAACGCAAAGGGAGTTGAATCTGTTGCTATAAAAGTTAAACGCTAAACAGTTTTTAGAAAACGTATTTTTGATTTGTCTGAACATACTTTAGACAGTCTGGAATTCTTCAGAAAACTTTGTCTTTAGAAAAAGGCTTTCAAAAACGTTAAAGTTTTATAAAAACACTATTCAACCTCTTTCTAGTATTTCTCTGTGTTTTCCAACAAATATATTCTCATACCTGCACCTGTTACCCACAATTTAGTTAAGTGAAAAGTTATCAACTTAATAAAAAACATTAATTTAAGAAAACTATAACTTAAATGAAAAATTCTCCAGTTTGATCCAAACATGTCATTTAAGGGCCCTTTTGTTTAAAATTAAAAAAAAAAGTGTTATTAGATTGTAAAAGGTAATTTATTTTTTAGAGATTTTTACAAAAATATATTATAAACAAATTTGTGTTTGGTACAGTGACAAGATTTTTTTTTAACATTTCTCTTTTCTATTTCAATTGATTGTCCTGAAAAGCTAGTAAGAATAATTGTTGATTATAATCAAATGTCTGATTATTTTTAAATTATAATTATTTCTAAAATCTGAAACAAACACACTAAATTTTTATAAGTTATTTTTTTAAAAAAATGATTATTTCTAAAAAATAATCCAAAACAAACTCACTCTAAATATCACGAACATAATAGTTTCATAAAATTAGACTTCATAATTAATAGTTTAATATCACCAATATAACATAACAGTTTAATACATCCACATCAAACTATTTTATAAATATGAACTTCATATGTCAGCATTCTCCAAAATCGGTAAAAATGATTATTAATATTATTCAGTCAATATTATAAAGAAAATAAATACACAAATATGTATGTTATTTTACCTCATATATGGTTTAAGGCTTTATTCTAATTATAATTTTAATTTGAAATATGTGTTAGTTTTTTTTATTTTAAAGTAAAGTATGTATTTTCAGTTTTAAAAATATATAAATATAATAGATATTTTAATGAAATTAATATATATATATTTTAATGTAAAATTTTATATGTATGATCTATATGATGGTAACTTTCAATCCAACGGTGGATTACTTAATACAACGATTCATTAAAAAAATATTTAACGGTGTAATATTTGGTGTAACTTACACCGGTGTAAGTTGAACCCTCCTCATATATATATATATATATATATATATATATATATATATATAGTGCGAGCATGGGGCAAGTTAGGCACTACCCGCACCCGTCCCCATAAAAAATTATGGGTAAAAGCCCCAGTACAAGAGAATTTGCTTTTTATCAATGGTGTAGAAGTGACGGCCACGACACCGTCGCTATTAGCGTCGACTAGGCCAACGCAATGGCCGTCGCTAAAGACATCACTGTTGAAAAGAAATATTTTTATAATTTTTTATGTAGCGACAACCAGGCCATCACTACTTAGTAATGTTAGCGATGGCTCTGGCCGACACTAAATTTTTTAGCACCGACTTCGTAACGTTAGCGACGGCCTGGTCATCACTAATTTTTGTTATTTTTCATTATATATATATATATATATATATAATATTTTGCGCTATTTATTCCAAGAAACAAACTTGGCGTAACGGTAATGCTCCTTCTTTGTATCGTGCAGGTTGTGAGTTTGATTCTCACAATTGATAAATCTGGGAATGAAGGATTATTTTTGAAAAAATATTTAGCGACGGCCATGGCCATCGCTATTTAGTGACGACCATGGGTGATGCTAGCCAGCCATGACCGTCGCTAAAATGTTGTCACTACTGCAGTAACGACGAGGCTTGTAGCGACGGCACGACACGTCGCTAGGCCGTCGCTAATGATGCAATAGCGTCGGTTTTTGCCCCTGTAGCGACGAATTTTGGCCGTCGCTAAAAGTCATTATTCTTGTAGTGCCAGTGCCTGTACTTGGACTCGTTTAGCGGGATTTTTCTCTAACTATTAAAAGTATTTTTACGGGTATCCATCGAATTTTTACTCAATTTGTCATCCCTAAATCGATGATTCATATGTTTTTTTTTCAAAAAGCTACTTTCTATACTTAATGCTAAAATAAGATAAAAAAAATTGCTAGAATAAAATGAAATTTAATTGTGTAACATTATTCTTTTTTGGTCACACTTTCTTACTTAAATATATTTTTATTACACTCGACACTCAACAGTGATTGATCACAAACGATATCAGATAATCAACAAACTTTATTCATAATATAAAAAATCTAAATGCTAGACGTGTAGCAATAAAAAGAGTTTACTTAGATCTTGTCCCTCTGCTCAAAGAATTTGGGAACAACTTGGTTTCACTATTAAAAGAAATTTCATGACAAACCAACCCTATTGAAAGTCTTCACAAGTTATGTTTTCCTACAGCTCAGCTTATTTAGAAAATTCAAAGCTATAACAATTATTCATACTGTTTTTACTTTAATGCAAAGCTCCATTAGAACAGAAATGGTGCTAATCAGATGGATTCTCCTGTGCCTAGTTTTGTTGCCCTTAATACAGATGACAGCTACTTCACCAATACTGGGCGTGTTGGATTTGAAGGTCTACTTCGTGACTGCAATGGTGCATGGTTGAAAGGTTTTATGGCTCTCTTGAGGATTCAAACAGTTTGCAGGCTGAACTTCATGGTATTAAAACTAGTCTTCAACTTACCTGGGATGAAGGATATAGGAGTATCAAATGTTGGTCTGATTCTACCTTAGCTATTCCATTGGTCAAGGGTGCTCTCCCTTTGTTTTACAAGCATGTTGGCATAATCAGTGAGATTCAAGGCTTGCCCCAATTGGATTGGCTAATTGGATCAATCACATACTAAGAGAAGGCAATCAATGTGTTGATGCTTTGGTTAAGAAGGGTGCTCATTCTGGATCCTCTACAGGCATGTTTTCATTGATCAGAAGATGAGTTTTCCGAGCTTGTGTTAACCGATGCTAGAGGGGAATGTTTTCCTAGGAGTAGAGTCCTGTGATTAGCTTGTATTTTGTTTTTTTTTTTTTTGCTTTTAATTCCTCATTTTTACAAAAAAAGATATTCTTTTTTTGTCTATCATATATTATTCTTTGGACGGGTTCAAACTCTACATGGTGGGACCAGTTCGTTAGTAAGGTTTTTGTGTTTATACATAAAACTCAAATAAATTCAGACCTATTACGTGTTTAAACCAATTAGCTGTTGGTATTATCTCAAAGTGAGACTACTTGAGGACTAAGGACGGCCATGTCCCCTCAACTTTCTTT